>APFE030245707.1:30858-75893 GCA_000404065.3 Pinus taeda
TCTCTTCCTTGGTATACCTTCTGCTGTCCATACTCCCCCTAAGTACATGCTGAAGTTTCTGATTGAGCTCCCCTTTGTATATGCCAAGTTGTATCAATCCATCCATGCTCCCCCTGAGCAAATGCAAGTTTTAAGACCAACAATTCATTCAAAACCATAACTATCATTCATCATATATGACCTGCAATACCATTCCTTTGATCAAACAGCAAGATGTATCATTTAGCTTCATAAACTTTATCAACAACTTCTAACCATAATGCCAAAAATACATTATTTGAAGTATATGCTCCCCCTGAGCCTGTGCCAACCATTTCATATCATGACCGAACCATTTCCTGGGTCTGTTCTGCTACCCTTTCTTCTGTTCTCCATATACGCGACTCTGTAGCCTGTAACTCACGTATATACGCAACTTATCTTCATTATATCAGCATATGCAAGATGGAATACTGAATTTATTCACTTTCAGTATCCCCTGTGTCTGTTATGTCAGCTAACTAAGTTATGTCACACCTTTCTGTTTCTAATTTTGTCTTTTGAAACTGTGATGATGTATGGTCCTCTTGTTTTGAACTTTGAAATTTTCTCCTGCATTCCCTTGCTTTATGTCCAAGTTTGTTGCATCAATAACATCTTACATATTTCATGTTCCTTCTATTGCAATCAATTGCTTTGTTTCCATATGCATTGCAGGCAAAGAAATATCCTCTGAAATACGTGGGATGTGATGATCTTTTGTGATGGTCTTGAACCATTCTACTTCTACATCTGGCTGCAACATGTCCAATATTATGACATACATAGCATTCAACATTATTCAGTGGAGGAGTAAAAGATTTCCTTTGAAGAATTTCTTTCCTTGGCTGTTGATGGGGTTTTCTTCTCATCTCTTCATTGTGCTTTTCAGATTTCTCATTAGAGTTTCTTGCCTCACCTTGTGAGCTGGATTCTCCTTCAACAGATTCATAAAATCCAAGACCAGTTTTGATACTAGGGGATCTTTGAATACCAAGAATGTCATCCAAAATCTTAGTACTATCTTGAAATCACAACAATTTATCCTTTTCTTATAATTTACCTTTTAAGATATTTACCTCAACCTGATGTTGTTCTTCCTTTTCCAGATATTGTTTCCTTAGGTCTTCTTCAGCTTTTCTTCCTTCTTCCACTTGTTGCTTCAATTTGATCACTTCATGTTCAAGAGCTTCTCTGTTTTGCTCCTTTGATTTTTCAAGATATTCTTTTAGAGAGAAGATCTTTGATTCAAGACTCTGAATTGTTATGCTCTGATCTTTTACTATATCCTGCAATTTCTCCCTTACCTTGGTTACTGTCTCCAATTGTTCGTTTAATTTGGTAACTTCTTCAGTTTCTGCATTCTTCTTATCATATTCCATGAGACTTCTAATGTCTTCACTACCATTGAATGAGTCATTGCTTTTAACATGGGTATAATAGCTTCTATTACCTTCTTCAGACATCTTTCCTTTGTTATGAGGGCATCTAGCAGCATAGTGACCAACTCTACCACATGAAAAGCATTTGAAAGGTAGCTTACATTTGAATCGTCCAGTTCCCCATTCAAGATTCTTGACAAAATTTACGTCATCTTCTTCCTCTGACATGTATCCTGATGCTTCGAATGCGGCTTCTGATGGTCCCTCTTTTCGCATCTCAAAAGCAGTTAAGATTCCATGAAGTTGTGTCATGGTGATTTTCTGCAGATTCTCCTTTTCTTCTATGGAAGACACTTTGGAATCAAATTTAGCAGACAGGGATCTCAAAACCTTTTCAACTAAGACAACTTCCTTAAATTCTTCACCCAAATCCCTCATACAATTTAAAATCTCATCCATACGCAAGAAGTAATTAGCTATGCTTTCATTACTATGTATCTTAAGATTTTCATACCGGATTCTAAGAGTTTGAAGCTTTTCTCTTTTTACCTGTTCATCTCCTTCGTAGCTTAGAATGATTTTGTCCCATATTTCCTTAGCTGATTTGTAATTCATGATCTTCATAAATTCTGATTGTGTCAAACTTCCCAATAAGACAGTAACAGCTTTGGCATTGAGCTCATATTGCATTTTCTCGGCTGCATCTGTAGGAACTACTGATGGGAAATTGTATCCACTTTCTACGATTCCCCAAACTTTTGCTCCAAGTGATTGTAGATATGTTGTGGTTCATATCTTCCAGTGGGTAAAGTTGCTCCCGTCAAAGACTGATGGCCTGATATGTGCCTCTTTTTCTGGATTAGCCATTCCAATGGATCTTTTCCTTCAAGCGATCAAGCTTTTTCAAAAGGACCTGCTCTCATACCAATTGTTGGAAATAATAGGGGGGGGGGGGGGGTGAATCGGTATTATCAGATCAGTAAAACTTTTTCATCTCCACACTCAGATTGCACATACACGACTTCAGTTAAGGATATACGCGTATATACGCGACTGTATTAAATGAAACAAGCGTATATGCAACAATCTTAAGATTCAGTTAGCTTATCTTCAGTAAATGCATCAGAAAATTATTAACCACATTAACAGTAAACAATTGTAGTAAAACAGTACAGATCATCACACATAATAAGCACATATGAACACCATGATATAAGGTGGAAACCCAATGTGGGTGAAAACCACCTGCTGCAATTCATCTCTTTCTTCCTTTAATAAGAAACTTCTTTTACAATGTACTGGTGCAGTCCTTTACTAGCACGCAGGCTACAACCTGCAAAGGGCTACAACCCTCTCTCGTTTTCCAGCTACTTCTGGAAGGGAGCTACAACCCCCTTAGCTCTTGTACTAGTGGATATACTAGTATGTAGGTGTTGACCTATAGAAGGCTGCAACCTTCTTTTCTTCAGGGACCACGTTTCATCAATTTTCAGACTGGATCCATAAGTAAAAAACAATCACTGCAGCAATACAATCATCAACTTATACTTGTATCATAAATCACTAAATCACCCAATACTGAATCACTGAAACCCTGTCATCAAAACACAGAGCGCAAACCAGAGCCCAGAACACTGCAACAACCACTAGAATCAACAACAACCTGAAACACCAAATCTTAAAATGCATACGCTACTTGACTATATCAAAACTGCGTGTATACGTGCTTTCACCAGAGACAACCCGCGTATAGATCTAAAGATAATTACTTATACCTTCGCTGTCATATCCAACCCAAGACAAGCAGCACCAACCGATAACCAACAATACTAGATCTTCCCACTTCGTCAGACATCCATTCCTTGTTCTCACATTTTGCCTAATGATCTTCTCCTTATATAGGTTAGGCTTCTCTCAATACCATGGTCCAAAACCATGTAGAAACAATACCATGGACCCAATACCTGGGGTCGTCATTTCGAACCAAATACCATGGATCAATTCCATGGACCAAATACCACGGACCAAAACCATGTACGTGCTTTTCCTTCTGTGAACCTGCGTGTATACGTATACGCACCTTTTGCTCCGATAACCCGCGTATATACGCACTTTCATACGATCAACCTGCGTATACCTCTCTCTTGACCTGCTGCATTCTGATCTGTCATCTGATTAAGTTTCCATCACTTGTATCAAACCTCTGAGTGAGTTGCCATCAAGGACAACACCTGTATCATAATGCCAACATACAAGAACAAATTCATCAATGAAAGGCCTAAAGAGATCATTCATGACCCTCATGAAAGTGGTTGGAGCATTGCAAAGTCCGAATGATATCACCATCCATTCGAACAACCCTTGTTTGGTCTTGAAGCTGGTTTTCCACACATCCTTCTTTGCAATTCAGACCTAGTGATAACCACTACACAAATCCAATTTGGTGAAGTAGATAGAATTCTTTAACTGATCTAATAAATCATCTACACATGGAAGAGGGTAATGATTGTTCACCGTGATTTTGTTTAGTGCTTGATAATCCATGCACATCCTCCATGTGCCATCTTTCTTCGACACTAAGACAATTGGTGAGCTGCATGGATAAGTGCTCGGTTTGATGACCCCTTGGTTCAATAGTTCCTGCACCTACTTTATGATATCCTCCATCTCAATGGTTGACATCCTGTACATGACAATATTTGGTAAAGGAGCATCATGCTGCAAATGGACCTCATGTTGGATTTCCCTCTTCGGAGGTAATCCCCTTAGTTCCTGAAACATCTCATCATAATTAGCAATTAATTCACATAATTCCTTTTTATGCACATGATCACAACCCTAGAAAGCATCGGATAATTCAACATCTTTCCCCCTTACAACCATCAGCATGCAACCCTTATTGGAATTCAACAACCTCTTCATTTGTCTTGAACTTACAAGTCTGGCATTGATTTTAGTTTGATAAGCTCTTACAATATATTCTACCCCATCTTTTGTGATTTGGTATTTGTTATCATGATGGGAAAAGATTGCCTTTCTATCATATAGATATGGACTCCCTAACACCATGCCAAAAATATCCAATGGTATCACATCAATTTTTACCTCATCCACTAACTTAGAAGAAATCACAAATTTAACCTTGAACTGCTTAGTTACATTTAGTTTTTATTTATCATGTATCCATCCAAGTGGTAAGTTTTTGGATGTGGTTTGGTTTCTAAGCCTAGCTTTTTTACCAAGGACTCTGAAATTAAGTTTTCTTGGGATCCAGTATCAAATAGAGTTTCCACTTTTCTATGATTTATGATAACTCTAATATGAAATAGCTCAATTCTCTTTCCTTCATTAGGAATAGACTCATATATTGAACTAGTGCCTTCATGTGATTCACAATTAACATGAGGTGTAAGAGTACCTTTCGTTCTTGCTGCTGTGACCAATGCTTCATCTCCAGAATCGGATCCAAGGTCTTGTTGCACAGTTTCCACTGTCTTCTGCTTGCCTTTTCCTCCATAGTTCTTTGGTCTCTTTTTTGGGTACAGTTTCCAACAATGATCATCGTCATGACCTTCCTTTTTGCAGTGAGTGCAATAAGGCCTTTCTCCTTCATCTTTCTTGGTTGATGTCGTCCTCTTCTCCTTTCCTTTTCCTTTCACTTTGGGTTTGCCATTTGGAGGTTTGAAAGGTGGTTTCTTGAAATCATCATCTCTTTCATTTTTACGCCCGTTCTCAAGATGGATGGCCTTTACACTGGCCAAGTCAATAGTAATTGGTTCAAACAATAATAGTGAATGTCTAAGGTAACTATGTAACGGTCCAATATACTTAGTTACTACTTCAAGTGAGTCAAGTGCAATGCCAAAATTAAGTGCTTGTTTTCTCGACTCCTCTGTAAAGCTTTGAACATCCTGACCTCTGCTTTGCCTTAAGTATTTCCAATCCATTAAGGTGTTTTCCTTATAACCCAAGGGACAAAATTGTTCCTTTAATACAGAAATGAAACTAGGTCATGATGAAAGAATATTACCCACACTCTTACTGCTTCGAAATTTGCTCTCCTACCAGATGAGAGCGGTGCTACTCAGCTGAAGAGAGGCTAGCCGAATCTTTGCCTCATCCTCTTCGATCTGCTGAATCCTGGAGTAGATTTCAATCTACCTAATCCAGTTACTAAGGTTTTCTGCATTACTTTCATCGTTAAACATGGGAAGATCAAATTTGAAATATAATTTGAAGAAAGGTTTCTTAGATGCATCCCTTGAATTTCTATGATGATGGTGATGAGAGGAAGAAGAACTTTCACTCGTGGAAGGAGAAGGAGGGGATTCTTCTCCATCATTTCCATGCAATGAACCTTGTTCTTCTAGATTTTTCTCTTCTACTTTCTCCAGCCTTGAAAGCAACTTACTGACATTTTCTCCCATTGTATAGAAGGTTTTATGAAAATTGTGCTCCTCTTCATGATGAGCCTCTTCATCTACCGTGTTTCTCCTTTGATGTGCACGCCCTGCTTCCGGATCGAAAGAATTTAGTTTCCCTTCACCTCTTCGGAGCCTGTTTCTTGTTAGCATACAAACATGCAATTCACATCTACAAAGACTTGCTCTGATACCACTTGATCCAAGATCTTTTGCTTATAGATGTGTTAAATAATTACATGCATAAATTGTAGCTTAAACATAGAAATGTAATGTGCACATGAGAGAAGAGGAGAAACACATAAATAATGAAAGAAGACAAGAAACTTGATAACAAAGTTTGTCTGATTTGGACTATGTCTCTGGGCCCTGGTCGATCAATGGGGAGGCCTTCATTCAATAGGTGGCATGAGAAAGAAGAGTACAAGCATCAATTACAAAAAAGGAGTCTTATACCTCCATATTGATAAATGGCTGAAAAATGTAGAACTCTGTTGGAGAAAAAAACAGCACCATTGCGTTCGTGGCATCAAGAAATGTTGAAACCATATACAATTTGTTAAAATCTGACAAAGTGAAAATTTGGCCCCCTAGAGAAATTGCTCAGATCATGGTTCTGCCCCTCTCTCTGCACTGCTCATGGTTTCACCACCTGCAAAATAACCTGCCTCAAACTACATGCACAGTCCTCCTCTGCCTAAGTGCACTAATGACTGAGTTTAAATATCAAAAAGTGGGCGGAGTTTAGAAATTGTTTGTTGATGGAGTGGTTATGGATCTGCCTGTTATGGAGGAGGTCGGGTGGTCAAACCACGCCCCCTCCCATTTTACATAACCAAATCCTAAATTAAAAAAAAAGGGTCGGGCTGGGCCTACCTTGGGTGGCCTGCCCACCTCACTTGTCGCCAGCTCCAATGAGGTTTGTATCCCTCTAATCATGGCGGTGTTTGTTTTAATGGGGGTTGGGTTCGTGCCCAAGGGTCGGCCCACCACCCTCTCTTTTGTGTGGTTGTAACAGTGGTTCCGTGGTATGGGGCGAGGTGCTGGGGGTAGTGGAACACCCCTCCATAATATTACATATGTTACGGATTGGGGTGGCGGGGTTGGTGGCCCGCCAACCCCTTTTTTTAACAATTTATAAAACAAATATGGCAATTTGTAAAAATCCAGATTTTGGACTGAAGGAGACATTTTAATGAGGTGACAATTTTGCCCGGAATCCGGCCGAAGTTGGCCAGATTCTGTCTGCTGGAAAACTTCCAAATTGTGTCTCCATTAAGCCTGCCTAGTCAGCAAAAATCAACCAAAACTTTGACTACCTCTATCTTCCTCATCTAGACTCGGATTGGAGTGTCATTCACACTATTGTAATCAGGCGATGAGCACTTCATTTTGATGTCAAGTTAATCGTCTTTCTGCCACTTTGAATTTTGAGCCCTTTCCATGCCACTGGTGTCTAGAGATCCACTTGGATCAATATTCCACTAAATGAAATCTACCATGAATAAGGCACTAATTTATTAACCCAAGCTTACTCAGGTTAAAATTTTTTTTGCCTTAAATATATAATAAAGATCCATAATATAAATTTTTTGGAGGGGAAATAATGTAGATTTATATTTATTAATGAAAAGTTACAAACAAGGTGATCACCCTTGGGAACTATTGTTGTACTCCTAACTCCAATACTCATGGTATTTTTTCTTAGCCACAACCTTGCCTCTATTGAATAAGTATGATCCAAAACCATATCATGGTAAGATAGCTAATATTACTCCCACCGAAGCCCTATTTCAACTAGCATTGATTTCCAATACTAAACAATTGCAACAAACTATAGACCAAGGATTGTTACTCTAATTCAATAGCATAAGGATTCCTTTTCTTTTATTTTTTACCCCTTAGGTTTTCCTCTTTCTTATAGATAGTCGAGGAGCTAAAAATACACTTCATAGCATGTGATTTGAGTGAATGCAAGCCATGCAAAAATTTAAAGCATGCTTTGAGCTTTTACTAATTCATTGCTTGTTGATCTCTTTGTAACTTTTCATTTTTCAAATCTCTAAAGGATGGCTATGGGTTTTGTCTACTAAACTCATGATTTCACATCTATGTTATGAGGAGAGTGCAACCAACCACCCTTTTACTAGGAAGAAGAGTGCTCAAGTATTTTATGAGCAAATACATTGGTTGAAGTGAATTTTAGATTCATAACATGTTTGTGTAACATATGGTGGAAAATAAAATCATAACGTATTGTTAGGATATTTAGGAACTTATGAGTTAGTTGATTTCAACTTGGTCTAATGTGTCTTTAGGTAAAACTGGGTTTCTATAGTGTGCATTAATTACATTGTAATCCAATGGTCATGATATGTTCTAGACATAGCATAATCTAGTGACTCATATTCTCCTTGATATTAATGGCTCTTCATCTATGACATGACACCAAATTTTTCCATGATCTTTATTTAAAGAGCATGGATGATCATTAATAATGATTGGTTGTGAGAAACTCTTTTATACACATTATCTTTTGCATTAATAAAATATCCTTAACTGGCTATGTTGGTTGGGGTTGTGGATTGTTTCCCTCCTTTAAGGTTTTAACCATATAAAAAATAATAGCATTATGATCATTGATATAGTTGTAAGTGTTTATTTAAGGTGTTTATCCTACATGGAATACCATGTTTTCCCAAACATGGTAAAATATCCCATTTGAAGAGTTTCTCTTGTTGTTGATTGAGATCTTGAGCTTGTGTTGCTGCATTTTTTAGTTATATTATTTCCATACATGTTTTGCCTAAGCATATCATTCCATTGTGCTTGGGGTGCCACTTTCAATGAAGAATGTCTTTCATTCCATCCAAAACATTGTTCATTTGCCAAGGCATTGAATTTTTCAACAAATTTAGAGGTAGAAAATTTGAATATACCATTTTTTTTTAAATATTATCAAAGTTCATATTTATTTTTTTCTATTTTTATTCCAGAGTTTCCTCTCTTTCTTATCTACATATGCTCTTTTCCATGCACTCTCTGTGATCTCATAAAATAATAAATGGATCAAATAGTGTTTTCATACTATGAATGTTCTTTGTCATGCACTCTACACCATCTTGGGAAGTTAGAAACAAAGAGAAAATGTGTATTTTCTAAGTAAGATAATTGAGGTCTACCCCCACTAGTGTTGATTTTCAAAATTATTTTTCAAACTGTTGATTATTTTTGGATGAACATGACTTTTTGGTATGTACGGAATCAGAGATAAAGCCACAACAACACCTCCATCATCCTTTGTTAGTATTTTTATGTGTTTTTCACGAGCTCACTTGGTTGAAGGTTGTTTTATTTAGTGGGGGTATTGAGTTCAAGTCCTTTTTTTAAGTTACTTTTGAAAAATGGTTTATGCATCCTTAAGATATTTCATAACCTTATTGTAAACCATATATTCATAAAGTATTTTTTTTTGTAAAAGTGAGCTTATAGGTAAATCTAGTGAGGGAAAATAACTTTTTCGTTTCTCAGCAACATACATAACTACATAGCCCAACTTCTACATGATTTTTGGCTCTTTTCTATTGTTAATTCACTTTATTAAAGGGAATAATTTTCACATATAAAGTTAATTTTTTAAATAGCCTATTTATTTAATATATTTCAAGCCTTCTTCAAAATCTTTCCATTATGGAGCAACACAAATTTTAAGGAATGGAAATTTATCTTAAAGTTTAGAAATCTTGGAAAATCTTACTAGTACCCAATATGAAAATTGTAAAATATTTGGCTATATTTTTATAAAACCATTCAAATTTATAATGATTTTATATAGAATCTATACCTTTTTAGCAATTTTTATGGTAAAATAATTCTATACTATAAAATTTGGGCGTATCATTTTCAGGAAAAATGGAAATTAGTGAATCTTTTTTTTTAAACATGAAAACTTAGCCTATTTGCAAACCTTTCCCCCTAAATTTTTCCCTATTATGGACTTATTCAACCTCATTCCCATGAAATAATTATTATAAGAGATACTATATTTGATGAAAATCTCTTAGTTCACGATCCTAATTCAAGGTTTGTGCCATCTTCGACTTGTGAGTCATCTTTGATGTTTATACCATATTTTTTTGCTATTTTGGTTTTTTTTAGATGATTACAGTGAGGATGAAAATCTACCTCCTCTTGATCACCTTCCTCCATATGAGTCCATTGAACATGAACCTACATTAGTATCCAAACTTCCTAGATGAGTCCACTAAACATGAGAAGCAGTTGGTGATCTTGTCGGTGATTTTATATATTTGTTCACAATTCCAATGGACCTCTTCTCTTTTGGCTCAATTTTCAAAGACTCATAATCCAAAAACATATGTAGATTCTTTAGGTCGTCCATATTTTCATACAATAATGAATGAAGAACATCAATACTCGATGGTGAACCATACTTTGCAATTTGAACCTCTTCCAAAAGGAAGAAAACTTATCAAAGGTAAATGGGTGTATAGAACTAAGTATGCATTAAATGGATGTGTTGAAATGGAGAGGCCTAATGTTGTAGCCCAATCTCACCCTCTTTAAAAACTTGACTACCTCTATAAATTCTATCTCACGTGAACCTTTGTCCTATTACTACTAGCTTTGTTATGTATCTCGAAATTATTTTTCATTATCCATAAAACACTATAATAAGGGGATAGGGATAGAAAGTAAATACATGGGGTTAAATTCTTAAAGATCACCTAAAGAGAATTCTATTTTGAAACATAATTATTTTTATATAATGATAATAATCAATCATTTAAGCTAGCTATATGACTATTTCCTTCTTTTAAGGCATTATCATGTAGGAAATATTATCGAGATTCAAAACAATAATTAATACACATACATATTTCTATCGCATATGTTTTATTGTCGTTAATCTCATTAATTTTCAACCCTTGGATATATTAGACTCTTAAATCACATTGCCACTCCCTCATAGCTCTCCACCTGATACTAAAATTAATCATCCCTCTTTATCCTCCTAAAATTTCTCTCTCTTTTAAATTGGTTTGATAAATATGGAAAATAACTTATATTAAAATTACACACTAAATCTATTCCTATTTTTCTAGGGATTTCCACTTTTTCAAGATTTTAACATATATGAATTAATTTTAAATATGACATTAACATAAGCATGAATTCAATATAATTTTACATGTGTTAAAATAAAATTTTGCTCTCAAATAGAAAATAACCTAATTATCATAAAGAGAGGAAGTTAAAGTGTATATATTTGCCTAGAAAAAATTCTTCCAAAGGTATTTCAAGAAAATGGTGATGTAGCTAGGTAAGAAAATGAAGTAAACAAATATTTTTTTATTTTTATTTTTATTTTAAGTTGAAATCATCATGTGAATTTTATGAAACTAATCCTCATTTTTTATATATGATCCAGGGAGTACTAATTGGAGATGGATTAAATTATCTAAGCGAATAATGGAGAAGCATAATATAGAGGAAATGAGGGAGTGAGTAGAAACTAAAGAAGGGTTAAAAATAAAATCAATTTGAAAGAGATTAAATAATTGAGCATAGATAATTCAATAAAGGGATAATATATTTTGTTAAACTATGTGGATTTAAGGAGAAATAATTATTGTAATTAATGTTAATATTAAGGCTTTTGTTATGAGAGGTTATGGAAATGGAATGGAAACCAACTCCCATAAACATAAAAAGGTTGTAAAAAATCATTAGATGATGGGGGGGTGGTAGACTTTGGACATGAAACCTTATTGTTTGAAGGCATAACAAACATGCTCCATTGACCTACTTCATATGACAGTGAGATTTAAATATACGCTATTACGATTCATTGTGTTTTATTTTATGTGTTCTTGCTTATTTTATATTCATATTTACTAGTAAATGTGAATCGTTTATGATTTGACATGATCATAAATTTAATCTTTCATACATATTTGATTTAATTATTCTTAAATATATATTATTTAGAGGGTTTAAATCATAATTTGAGTGACATGTCGCAGGTGGGGATTATACTGATACATGATATCTATGATTTCCTAGCACATTTCATTTGAATAGTAATACACCAATTTTATTTTATTTTTCTTATTTATATTACTTTGTTGTTCTTTACTTTATCTTTTTTTACTAACATGCATGAACGTTTATGATGATATGACATGATCACATTGTTAACCATTCATACAAAATTTGATTTAATATTTATTAAATATATACTATTTGAAAAGATTTAAGCCAAAATTCTGATTTATTTGTTGCAGATTGAAATGATATAGATACATGATATCGTAAGATTCTACTACACATTTCAATTGGATATATATACACCATGATATTTTTAACTTTTATTATTTCCCTTTTGTTGTTATTTTAATTTTAATTTCATTTCTAACCATTGTGTTACGTATGGATCATGATGCATATTTATAATTTTCATTTTTTTTTTATTGATGATTTATTTATTTAATAAGTTTTACATGTTATAAGCCTTACAACTATATTTTCTTATTGGACATACTTTTATGTATAATATGGTTATATTGATTTTCTATTATATAAAATCCATATAAATAATATTAAATATAGGGAATACCCCTTGTGACTGGAGAGAGTCAGTCTCCAACCTAAAGCAAGAGGATCATTAGATCCTCTTTGGATGCCTTTAGGGTTTGTTAAAATCTGCAACTAGGGCCAAAATCCATGTGGGTCATCTCATTAATGGCAGCTGATATTTTTCTTGGATCCCTCTCATCGAGAGGTGTAGGATTGATCTAAAGATTATCCGAGTCCGATAAGTATTCATGGAGATATGAATTTATTTGTGTTATGGGAAATTCGTCATCATCGAACAACAACCAAATACACCCACTTGTGCTCAACGTTTTAGTATAAATAAAGGTGCCTTGAATCATTTGAGAACACACTTCTCTCTTGATTTCTCTCCACTCGCTTTGGGTTTTAGTGGAAGAGAAATCTAGGAGAGGAAGCCCTAGACATTGGAGGAAAGGAGGCTGCCCTAGCTGCAGCAAGGAAGATATGCCAGTGAGGGATTGAAGGATGCTCGAGGTCAGCTCCAAGTGACTGAGTGCTGGAAGGAGGGTTTATCCACACTACTAGGAGAAGCCTTCTATAGGTTGTCTAAGGAAAACCTATGTGTTGTCTAGAGAAGGTCTCCACAAGCCCTAACCGCAGTCCAACAAGTGCCACAAGCTATGCCCTAGACGCAGTCAAGGAGGAGGCCAAATACAAGCCCTAACCGCAAACAGAAAGAGTCAAGGAATAGCATGGAAGAGGGCTACTACAGGAGGCTGAGTTTGGTGAGTCTTAAGGCTGAAACTAGGGCCAAAAGGATAAGCTGCTATGCAGAGTAGAAGAAGAGTAAAACGTTGGCTATTTGGGCACATTTGGAGGAGGTTGTATGCTACAACAAGGATGTGTGGTAGGCCGTAGGCCTTATCACCACAGAAAATAAATAGTGTGGGTTGTTTTGTTCTCGTATTCCCTAAGACAACAACCTAGTAAAGGAGGAATTCACCTTCAGCAAGCCGTAGCCTTCCAAGGTTTGTTTGGGGCAACTTGGAGAAGATTAAAGCCACAAGTATGTGCCCTAACCAGTCTGTCACTGACAGTCAACAACAAACAAGGTTGGACAAGCATGGATGTTGCTACCTATGTATGAGGGATGTTAGATCTGTCTTGATGGCCTATGATGAAGCCTGTCCCATCTTCCATCCTACATAAAAACAAAGATCCTTAACTATGATCCAATACAATCCATGATAAGATGTGACAACAAGGTGACCCATGAAGTCTGAATGCATACTAATAGACATAGTGATAGTGCAACAAGATGCATGGGAAACATGATAACAACAATGGTACTTGGTGTAGCAAGTACATGGTGTTGCAAACACGTTGGGACAACAACATGGCACAACAATGCTACAATGGGACAGTAGCAAGCACGATGCTACAAACACAATGGGACAACATGGCAAGCATGGTGTAGTAAGCACATTGGGATAGCAGTATGTTAAGCAAGGTACAACATGCACATGGTGGCAAGCATGGTGCAGCAAGCACATTGGGACAACAATGGTACATGATGCATTACAGTGATGGGTACAGTCATGATTGGTAAAGCATGATGAGATGCAGCATAGTAATGATGGGTGTAGCATGGTGTAGCACAGTGAGGTGCAACACATGGACGAGATGCAACACAATGATAGGTGAAAGAGTCTGACACCTTGGAGAATCAGTTGAAGAAGCATGTCTTCAACTAATCTCAAGTAGAGATGATCTATTCTCTTATCTAGAAAGTCAAAGTGTTGACTTCTATTGTAAATGTACTCTCTCTCTCTCTCTCTCTCTCTCTCTCTCTCTCTCTCTCTCTCTACTGAACTATTGAAGAACATAGAAGAAGAATTGATCAGGGGTTTCCCCACATTGGGGTTTGTCCCTAGCTAGCATCACATCTTGTGTCCCCTTGTCTTGGCTTGTCTTCTGCAATTTATGTTTATGTTCTATTTGCAATTTACTTTAATGCTGATGTAATTGCTAATCTGGAAAAGTATTGAGCTAAATGTGAAAATTGAAATAAATTGCTCTAAGCATAGAACATACTTAAAATTAACATGGAATCATAGCTGAGGTGAAGATAATGCCCAAGCAAGAGTGAAAGAGAAATCACCAAAGATAATTGGGAAAGGACAAAAGGATCAATGGGTTCTTCATCCCTCTTCAAATTCATCAAGGGTGAAATCGAAGCAGAGAATATTATTAGAATGGCACAATAAAATATGGCCTGCCTAAAGATCACTTCATTGGGAAGACCAGATCTCAGGGTGGAAGGAAAGGCAAATAACTAGTTCAGCCATTATGCGAAGGAGTGTTGAAATGGCAGGGACATATCACTTGATGATGATAACAAGTGTTCCAGGGACATCTTCAATGGTCAAAGGAATGATAGGTAATGTAGGTCATTAAGGAAATTGCCGACTCTTCAGAGAAAGCAAGGAACCCCAGGCATGCAGAATCAAATGTTGTTTTTGATAAGATAAAGAAGCACTATCTTGTATTGGCTCTCGCCTTCAGATTATTTGGGAATCTAACTTATCAATTATAGTGCTTCAAGGCACTTCATCAGATAGAAAGGAGCCCTCTCTAATTTGGTAGAGATGGACATAATCGTGGGATTATAGTTGGAGCCAATTCCACCTATCCCAAAAACGGTGTATGGAATGTTTCCCTGCAATTGAATGAGGGTAACTCGATTCATTTATAGAATCTCTTTTATGTACCTGATCACAAGAAGAACCTGGTGTCCATTTCAGCAATGGAAGTCAAAGGTTACAGGGTGGCATTCATTGATGGAAAGGTACGTGTTTGAAAATGAAACTTTCTAAGATGCTTTTGAGTTCAGGGTTGCCAATTTGTATCAAGTTGCAGGATGCTCCATTGGGGACCATATCAGTTGACACATCTCATCTATAGCACCAGATGTCTACTTATGGGGCCCTACCCGATGTGATTTAGATGGTGACTCAGATGCCTGAATTCAAGAAGAGCATGAAGGTACATGTTTGAGATGTACATAAGGAAAATCTTACAAGGAGACCATTCCCCTTATGTAGTAGGCCCACAAGTTTGGAACAACCCAAGGAATTTGAGATACATGATCGGGAATCTCATGTATACAGGTGGAAGAAATCCCTCTATGGCTTGAATCAAAACACCCTGGACATAGTATGAGAGGATTGATAACTGTCTGATGAAGCTAAGATTCACTAGAAGTGAAACCGATCCAAACCATTGCTCAAAGTTTGTGGATGATAGACCTCTCATAACGGCATCTTCTGAGGATGACCTATTTCTGACAGGTGTAGACCCTCTCATTTGCAGATGTAAGAGGGAGTTGGATTCCGAATGTGGAATGGTAAAACTGCAAGCCCGTGACTACCTCGAGGATATTAACATTCAGAAGTTATATGTGATGATGACGAACCAAATTTGGGAAATGCCTCTGAGTTTCATAAACTCATTTTCATTGATGTTCTTGGTGAACTTCTGTCTGGATGTATGTTTTGCAGTTAGAGTGGTGAGCTCATATTTGGTTGAGCCTCACTGGATTGGTGCCAAGAATTTTCTGAGATATCTTTAGGGCACAATATCTCATAAATTGAGATACACTGCCGGAAATATGAAGGTGCATGATTATTTGAATGCTGACTGGGCAGGCAGTGTGGAGGATCGCTAGAGCACTTATCAGTGTTGGTTCTCTCTAGATTTTGGCTTTGATATCATGGATGAGTAGGACACAGAATTCAGTTGCTATAAGAACCACCGAGACCGAATACATAGCTAAGAGTATGATCTCGTGTGAAGCTGCTTGGTTGCGGAAGCTCTTAAGTGAGTTGTTTGTACACATGATGAATACCACTGTGATTCTTTGTGACAACTAGAGGGGGGATTTGATTATTGAGGAATCCTGTATTCGATGATTTCTCCAGTAGATAGACATCAAATATTGCATTATCTAGGATATGGTAAGTCGATGAGTGAGGAGGCTCCATCGCATTAAGACTATTGTATAGGTCGCAGAAATTTTTTCAAAGCCCCGGGGAAAGGTCAAATCTGTGGCTTTCCTAAACGACTTGGAGTCATTGAGAGACCTTCTTATAAGGGTCCTGGATGTTGCATGCATTGAGCTCTGGGAGCTTTAGGGGTCTTGGGGTACTTATTGGAGCAACATACGACCACAGGGTGACTCACCCTCCCCTAGTGGTGTGCTATGTATAGGATGACAGGTTCAACCTTCCCCTATGATACTCAGTGGCGATTATGGAATAGGATATTAGTTCTTCTGTGGGATGGGATGATTTGTTCTCCCGTGGAAACTGTGGAACAAGATGATTAGTTCTCCTGTGGGCTAGGATGATTAGTTCTCTCGTGGAAACTATGAAACAGGGTGATTAGTTCTCCGGTGGGTCAAGACGATTAGTTCTCCCATGGCGACTGTGGGACATGATGATTCGTTCTCTTGTGGATAGGATGATTAGTTCTCCTGTCAAGGCATCCTACCCATGCAGTTTGGGACTCATGGGAAGTACCTCTCATTTGATCAATGAGTAGGGAAATGGGGTTAGGGACCATAGTAGTACTATCAATGGATGGATCATTGTATCTACCATACTACCTATGCTAGGATGACCTCCATTGATCTGGTGATCCAAAACAGATCTTAAACCTCTAAGTCTTCAAATATTGGAAACAAAGAACGCATAGAAAAACACCAAGGAATGGTAGAAATCCAAGAGAAGTGGGAAATGAGGTATCATTGAATCAGAGTTGTTGGATCCACCAGGTCAACGGTTGGGATTGAATCGATGATATCACATCAGAGGTAGCTAGCGGAACGTATCAAAGGCAGCCCATTGGGAAGTGCAATCAACGATTAAGTGATTTAACGAGAGCCATTAGATCGGGCGCGTAGATCCAACGGTGGAGATTACATAATCACATCGCAAATGTTACTAAAGGCAGAACTTACCTGTAGGCCCAAATTCTATGTGATATGCGATTTTCACTTTATCTCATCGCAAATAATCAAAGAGGAGTACTTTACACAGGCGCAAAGTATTTCAATAGACCTAAAGGAATTATGAAACAAAACAACAGAAATTTGAATTCCATGGTAAACGGTATTTCAGACGGGCTTCAAGAAGTAAGCAGTATTGGACGGGCTCCACCAAATTCCATACATTGGCTGACACGTATCACGATGCAAGAGAGAGGAAACCACCTTTTCAGGTGGGTAATCCCCATGCAAGTGAGTTTCTCGAAATTGCCGTCAGCTATTGGATTAAAGGAGTGTAGATCAATGGTCAAAGGGGCTATTGACGGATGAGGCATGACAACCGTCAAATTCATCTGTTTTGGGATTAGTGTCAGGGAAAGGCTAGACAGTCGGGACCACCCACGCCTGCTGGTCCTTTCGTTCAAACTATTTCTAATATAAACAAATTAGTTTCCACGCTTTAAGAGTTTTTGTAACAAAAATGTGTTATAAAACATGATTAACGTAGAGGTTTAAAAATCCTGAGAGCTAGAGAGCCAAAGAGGCAAAGGGAATTGACCATGCAGAGGTGGAGAAAGCCGAGCAGAGCAGAGATAGAGAGGTTGTGAAGCCATCTAGGGGGTCTGGAGGTCATGATTCTTTGTTTTGAAGTGTAAACTCTGTGTATTGCCACTGACTGTTGTTTTGAGACTCAATGTTTGAGTTCACACTTGTAATCTCTATTTTGAAGACATAATATAGAGGTTGCACTGAAAGCTTGGACCAGGAGATGTAGCCAGGAAGTCTGGTGAACTCCTTTATCATTTGGTTGTGTTGATATGTGTTTATTTATGTCTTTTAACTATTGATTGTCTATATTATTTGCAATCTTATCGATCCATTGCACTAAGTAATATAGGCATTTCCTGCACATAAGTGTCTAATACCTTAATTTCTATTTGAGATCGCATTTTAGATCAAGTGTTATTAGAGCTTAAGGTTTTTGTTAAGGTTAGACAAGTTTGTG
The DNA here is from genome assembly GCA_000404065.3 of Pinus taeda. Lineage (NCBI taxonomy): Eukaryota > Viridiplantae > Streptophyta > Pinopsida > Pinales > Pinaceae > Pinus > Pinus taeda. The sequence continues at coordinate 49,312 of APFE030245707.1, forward strand.
TAGGAATTTGAATGCTAACTAGGCTGAAGCTCATAAGAGGAGAAGGAGTACTTGTTGAGGCTAATCTAGAGATTGGAAGAGTCTTTTCTTAGAGAATAATGGCAGAAGAAGCTCCATTGAGATCAGAATCTCAATTTATAGACAGTTTTATGACCATAAGAGCTATGGTGGAAGAGATGTATTTGGAGTTCAAGAAGGGTCGAGGTGAAAGCACTTCAACACCTAAACCAGACAAAGGAGTAGAGGAACCTTTTCTATTTTCACCTCTATAAGACAAAGGAAAAGGAGGAATGCCTCCTCCACTGTCTCCTCCATCATCATGATCATCCTCAGTCATCCTCTTCACATAAAACTAGCTCTTCAAAGAAGAAGAAGAAAAATTCTTTAATCAAATTAGATGTAAAGTTTGATTTGCAAATTTATGATGGAGAACTTAATGCAGAGAAGATAGATAATTAGATAAGGAAAATTGATGTATATTGTAGGGTGTAGAATGTTGAATCGGAAAGGAAGAAGATCTAGTTGGCTAGCCTTCCACTAGGAGGAACTGCAATGGTATGGTGGGAAGGCCAGACATAAGCTGATCTTCAAAAACATGGTAAAATCATTTCTACATGGAATGAATTTGTTTCTGCTATAAAAAAGTAATTCTATCCTTTGGCTTACATGCAACAGACAATGATGAGTTGGCAAATTATTCAGCAATTGAAGGGACGAAGTGTATAGAGTTATAATCAGGAATTCAGGAAAAGAGATTTAACTATAGGTATTTCATTGGACTCACCTAAGAATTTATTGAAGTATATAGGTGGTCTTCATAGTTATTTAAGACATAATATACTTATGTTTAATCCCACTAACTTAGATGATGTATCAGTTCAAGAAACACATCTAGAGGCTAGACGTAAGAATGTAAACCCAGAGGTTGGGAAACCGTCTAAATATTCTATAAATAAGAACAAGGAAAAGAAGAAACTGAAATAGAAGGAGAGGAAAGCAAACACTGTAAATAAGGATAAAACTTCATGCACTCATTGTAAGAAAGAAGGACACTATGAGGCACACTATTGGTCTTTGCATCCAGAACTGAAGGCTAACAAGTTTGGGGGTAAGGAGAGAAAGAATGTTGTTGCTATTTAGAAGGACTTGGGGTCAGACTCAGGTGATGAAACAACAGTTACAGCCACAGGTATTAAAGGTAAAGATTCTGAAGCATCTATAAGTAATTCTTCACAATCTATTGATAATGAAAGTAATGAGAGGAAAAGAAATGAGCTATTTCATATTAGAGTAATTTCCATGCATAATAAGATTGATACTTTATTTGATAGTGGATCACAAGTAAACTTGATTTCTGAAAAAATTATAAAGAAGTTGGGACTAGAAACAGGGCCTCATAAGAAGCCATATTCGTTAGGTTGGGTGTGTGATAAAACCAAGCTACAAGTCATGAAACAATGTAAACTTAGGTTTGCTATTGGATCAACATTTGTAGATGAGGTTGAGTTAGATATAATTCCTTTGGATATATGTGGTATTGTTTTAGGAAGTCCATACTTGTATGATAGAAAAGCTATTTTTTATAGAGCTGAGAATAAGTATCAACTCACTAAAGGTGGAATAGAATACACTGTAAGGGATCATACACTTGAAGATAACTACTCTCTCATAAAATCAGGGCAGATGAAAATAATTGTGAATTCAAGTAAGTAATTTTTACTAATGGTTGTAAAAGCGAAGGATCCTGAAAAATCCAATGCATTTGAAGGTTGTGATCCTAAATAGAAAGATGATTTAGTTAAAGTTATTTCAGAGTATGATATTCTATTTAAAGAACCTAAAGGTCTACCACCCAAGCGGGAGATAGTACATGATATTCATTTACAGCAAGATGCTCCACTACCTAACATTGGAATGTAAAGGTTATCAGCTTTAGAGAATGTAGAGATAAAGAAGCGGGTATAGGAGTTATGCGATAAGGGGTTTATACAACCAAGCACATCATCATGTGGATCGCCAATCGTGCTGGTGAGAAAGAAAGATGGTTCATGGTGAATGTGTATTGATTTTAGAGCACTAAATAAAATAACGATTAAGAATCATTATCCTCTTCCTTGAATAGATGATTTATTAGATCAATTGAAAGAAGCATTTTACTTTTCTAAGTTAGATTTAAGAAGTGGCTATCATCAGATCAGAGTCACAGAACAAGATGCCTGGAAGACTACTTTCAAGACAAAGCAAGGACTTTATGAATGGTTGGCTATGCCTTTTTCCTTAACTAATGCTCTTGCTACATTTATGCGAGTTATGAATGATGTATTTAGACCATTTATTTATGATTTTGTAATATTTTATTTAGATGGCATTCTTTTTTTTAGTAAGACATGGGATGAACATGTAAAGCATGTGAAGCAGACTTTCGATGTTTTAAAAAGAGAAAATCTCTATGTGAAACTGTTGAAATGTGAATTTGGCAAAACATCTTTAAATTATTTTGGTTATATTGTAGGGGGTGGTGAGTTGAAGGTAGATCCCTATAAGGTTGAAGTCATTGTGAATTGGCCTAAACGCAAATCTGCTTTACAAGTTAGGAGTTTCCTACAGGCAGCACAATACTGGAGAAAGTTTATTGCTAACGTTTCATTGATTACAGCTCCTTTACATGCTTTAACAAGTTTGAAACAGGTGTTTTAGTGGGGAGGAAAATAATAGAAAGCCTTTGACACTTTGAAAGAGAAAATTAGTACAACACCAGTATTAGCACTACCAGATCTGCAGCATCCATTTGAGATTGAGACAAATGCAGTGACTATGCCGTGGGAGCAGTGTTGATGCAACACTGAAAGCCCATATGCTATCATCCTGAGACATTTACTTCTACAGTAGTTAATTATCCTACATATGATAAAGAATTGTATTCATTAGGGCAAAGTGTGAAAAAATGGAAACACTACATAATGGGTAAAGAAACAATCATACATATAGATCATCAACCACTTCAATATTTTCACTCACAAACTAAATTGCAGCAATCAAGACATTATAGGTGGATTGGTTTTCTACAACAATTTCATCTTTTCATCAGATATAAGAAAGGCATACACAATAAGGTTGCAGATATGTTATCAAGACCAATCATAAATGCATCTACTATACTTAAGCATAAATCAGTAATTCATGAAAGTTACATTGAGCAATATGCTCAAGATGTAGATTTTAAAGATGTATATGCAACTTTAAGTCATGGAAAACAAGTAGAATAATTGGATTATTATGTAAAGGACCAACTCTTATATAATTTGGGAAAGTTGTGCATTCCACAAACTGAAAGAGTTAACATAATTCGAGAAGCACATACTTCTGTCATATCAGGTCATTTTGGTGTAAGTAAAACAGTTGCACAGTTGCAATGGTTTTGTTATCGGTAAAGAATGCATGAAACAGTTTCTAGATATATCAAAGGGTGTACTATGTGTGCTACAAGCAAGCCCAGTAATAGAAAATTAGGCTTGTACACTCCACTCCCAATTCCTTCTCGTCCTTGGGAAAGTATTTCTATGGATTTTGTTGGGGGATTGCCAAAGTCTATGAAAGGTCATGATTATTTGTACGTAGTTGTAGATAGGTTCAGTAAAATGTGTATTTTGATACCATGTAATAAGCAGGTTATAACTGAACAAACAACAAAGTTGTTCTTTCAGAATGTATGGGTTCATTTTAGGTTACCCACTTCTATTGTATCTGATCGAGACTCTCGATTTGTTGGGAAGTTTTGGTCAAGTCTATGGGAGTTAATGGACACTAGATTGAAGAAAAGCACAACATTTCATCCACATACAGATGGTCAGATAGAAGTGGTCAAAAAGACAGTGATCTAGTTGCTCAAAAGGCTATTGCAGCAAGCATCCCAAGCTTTGGGATGAGCATTTTTATTATGTGCAGCATGCTTACAACCGTGCCAAACACTCTTCTACTTAGAGATATCCTTTTGAGACTTGTTTTGGTTTTATACCAATGTCTCCCTTGGATTTTGTCTTTGGTAAAGACATAGTAGTTGATGGACACATCGATATGGACAAAGAAACTAAGTTCATTGAACAAATCCAAGAAATTCACTAGGCAATATAGGAACAGCTAGAAAGAAGTTAAGCCAAGTACAAGGCAAGACATGATAAGCATTGAGTTGAGCATAGTTTCCAAGTTGGTGGTCAAGTCTGGTTGTATATCAGCAAAGACAGAATGAAAGGTGAAGGTAAGAAGCTTAAACCAATAAGGTATGGACCTTTCAAGATACTTGGAAAATTTGGTGAAAATGATTTTCTCCTTGATCTACCAGCTTATATGAAGATCTATTTAGTCATTAATGTTGAAAACTTAAGATTGTATGAACCTTCAATGATTGAAGATCCTGAAGAGCAAGGTCAGTTGCCTTCTATTGAGGATCTGTTGCCTGATTATCTCAATGAGTTGTAGAAGGACACAGTTCTAGACATGAAGGTGAGAACTATGCATCGAGGGGATGTTTAGTACCTTAGAGTAGGACTCAAGGGTTCAAATCCAAGCAAGGCACGATCAATAGAAATTGGACAGGTGAAGGAACAGTATCCTCACTTGATCGATGCTTAAAACCAGATTGTGGTGGTCCAAAAGATTTTCAGTGGGGAAGCGTGATCCAAAATGGATCTTAAACCTCTAAGTCTTCAAATATTGGAAACAGAGAACGTAGAGAAAAGCACCAAGGAATGGTAGAAATCCAAGAGAAGTGGGAAGTGAGGTATCATTGAATCAGAGCTGTTGGATCCGCCAAATCAACAGTCGGGATTGAATCAGAGATATCACATCAGAGGTAGCCAGTGGAACTTATCGAAGACAACCCATTGGTAAGTGTGATCATGGATCCAATGATTTAACGAGAGCCATCGAATTGGGCACGCACATCCAATGGTGGAGATCACATAATCGCATCACAAATGTTACCAAAGGCAGAACTTACCCATAGGCCCAAAGTCTATGCGATATGTGATTTTTGCTTTATCACATTGTAAATAATCAAAGAGAGGACTTTACACAGGTGCAAAGGATTTCAACAGACTCGAAGGAATTATGAACCAAAATGGCAGAAATTTGAATTTCGTGGTAAACGGTATTTCGAACGGGCTTCAAGCAGTAAGCAGTATTGGACAGGCTCAATTCCATACATTGGCTAACACGTAGCACGACGCAGGAGAGAGGAAACCAATTTTTCGAGCAGGTAATCCCCGTGTAAGTGGGCCACCCGAAATGGCCATTTGTTGTTGGATTAATGGAGCGTAGATCAACGGTCAAAGGGGCTATTGGCAGATGAGGCATGACAGCTGCCCAATTCATCTATTTTAGGATTAGCACCAGGAAAGACTGGATGGTCGGGACCACCCACGCCCACTGGTCCTTTCATTCAAACTGTTTCTAATATAAAAAAATTAGTTTCCATGCTTTAAGCATTTTTGTAACAAAAACATGTTATAAAACACGATGAACGTAGAAAAATTAAACACACAAGGGAACAGAGAGGTTGATAGACCCGAGAGCTAGAGATCTAGAGGGATTTGACCGTGCAGAGGTGGAGAAAGCCAAGCAGAGCAAAGGTAGAGAGGTTGTGAAGCCATCCAGGGGGTCTGGAGGTCGTGACACTTTGTTTTGAATTGTAAACTCTGTGTATTGCCACCGACTGTTGTGTTGAGACTCAATGTTTGAGTTCACACTTGTAATCTTTGTTTTGAAGACATAATATAGAGGTCACACTAAAAGCTTGGACCAGGAGACATAACCAGGAAGTCTGATGAACTCCTTTATCATTTGGCTGTGTTGAAACGTGTTTATTTATGTCTTTTAACTATTGATTGTCTATATTATTTGCAATATTATCGATCCATTGCACTAAGTAATATAGGCATTTCCTGCACATAAGTCTGTAATATCCTAGTTTCTATTTAAGATCACATTTCAGATCACCTAGGATCAATGAAACTAATCTGGGATCAATATGAGTGGTTTGAGACACTCTCTTGTGATATTGATATAGGATCAATGAAACTAACTTCAGGCCAGTAGAGAATGGTATGAGACATTCTCGATCAATTCTTCTTCTTCATGGTTCAATAGAGTAGAACTAAGTAGAGATCAGCAGAGTAGAGCAAGGAAGAGTAGTGCAGGGCACTAATGGCAGAGATAGTACAGTCGAACATATGGATCAGTGGATGGAGTTCTCCCTAGTTGAGAGGGAGTGTTAAAATTTGCAACTAGGGCCAAACTCCATGTAAGTCATCCCATTAATGGCAACTAATATTTTTCTTGAATCCCTCTCATCGAGAGGTGTAGGATTGATCCAAAGATCATCTAATTCCGATAATTATTCATGGAGATATGAATTTATTTGTGTTATGGTCAATTCATCAAGGTCAAACAACAACCAAATATACCCTACTTATGTTCAACATTTAAGTATAAATAAAGGTGTCTTGAATCATTTAATAACACAGTTCTCTCTTGATTTCTCTCCACTCGCTTTGGGTTTTAGTGGAAGAGAAATCTAGGAGAGGAAGCCCTAAACGTTGAGGAAAGGAGGCTACCCTAGGTGCAAGAAGGAAGATAGGCCAGTAAGGGGTTGAAGGACATTGGAGGTCAACTCCAAGTGATCGAGTGCTAGAAGGAGGGTTTATCCACACTACTAGGAGAAGCCTTTTATAGGTTGTCTAAGGAAAACCTATGCGTTGTCTAGAGAAGGTCTCCACAAGCCCTAGCCACAGTCCAACAAGTGCCACAAGCTATGCCCTAGATGTAGTCAAGGAGGAGGCCAAATAAAAGCCCTAACTGAAAACAGAAAGAGTCAAAGAAAACAGTGGAAGAGGGCTGCTACAGGAGGCCGAGTTTGGTGAATCTTAAGGCTGAAACTAGGGCTGAAAGGATAGGCTGCTAGGCTAAGTAGAAGAAGAGTAAAATGATTGTTGTTTGGGCACATTTTGAGGAGGTTTTATGCTAGATCAAGGTTGTGTGGTAGGAAGTAGGCCATACCACCACAAAAAAAGAAATAGTGTGGGCTATTTTGTTGTCATATGCCCTAAGGCAGCAACCTAGTAAGGGAGGAATTCACCTTCAGCAAGCCGCAGTCTTCCAAGGTTTGTTTGGGGTAGCTTAGAGAAGATTAAGGCCACAGGTTAGTGCCCTAACTAGCTTGTCACTAACAGTCAACAACAAACAAGGTTGGACAAGCATGGATGTTGCTGCCTATGTATGAGGGATGTTAGATCTGTCTTGATGACCCATGATGAAGGTTGTCCCATCTTCCATCCTACATAGAAAACAAAGATCCTTAACTATGATCCAATACAGTCCATGATAATATGTGACAACAAGGTGATCCATGAAGTTTGAATGCATACTAATAGCCATAGTGATAGTGCAGCAAGATGCATGGGAAGCATGATAGCAATAATGGTACTTGGTGTAGCAAATACATGCTGCTACAAACACATTGGGATAGCAGCATGGCACAACAATGCTACAATGGGAAAACAACAAGCATGGTGCTGCAAACACAATGGGACAACATGGCAAGCATGGTGTAGTAAGCACATTGGATAGCAGTATGTTAAGTAAGGTACAACAGGCACATGGTGGCAAGCATGGTGCAACAAGCACATTGTGACAGTATGGTATATGATGCAGTACAATGATGGGTATAGTCATGATTGGTAAAGCATGGTGAGATGCAGCATAGTAATGATGGGTGTAGCATGATGAAGCACGGTGAGTTGCAACACATGGACGAGATGTAGCACAATGATAGGTAAAGGATTCACCTTGGGGAATTAGTTGAAGTAGCATGTCTTCAATTGATCTCAAGTAGAGATGATCTATTCTCTTATCTAGAAATTCAAAGTGTTGACTTGTGTTGTAAATGTATTATCTCTCTCTCTCTCTCTCTCTCTCTCTCTCTCTCTCTCTCTCTCTCTTCTGTCCTATTGAATAACATAGAAGAAGAATTGATCAAGGGTTTCCCCACATTGGGGTTTGTCCCTAGCTAGTGCCACATATTGTGTCATTTTGTCTTGGTTTGTCATCTGCGATTTATGTTTATGTTTTATCTACAGTTTACTTTAATGCTGATGTGATTGCTAATCTAGAAAAGATATTGAGCTAACTGTGAAAATTGAAATAAATTGCTCTAAGCATAGAACATACCTAAAATTAATAGGGATTCTTCTTGTCACCAAGAAAAATACGAGAGACAACACCTAGTTAATTATTATCGGTTTCTCTAAAGTTAAAGTAATTGGCTACACTTAAACCTTTCCCTTATCACTAAAATGAATTCCATTCACATTGTTCTAGCCATTACTGCCCTGCATGAATGGGAGGTCCATCATATGAATGTTAGATCTACATTCTTGCATGGAGATATGTAAGAAGAAATATACATGAAACAACTTACTAGCTATATTGAAGGGTGACTCTAGCCTTGTTTGGTACATCAAGAAATATGTATATTGTCTTAAACAAGCGCCTTTAGCTTCATATGTAAAAGTGGATAGCTTTCTTCTTGACATTGGCTTCTCTAGATGTATGAATCCATCTCATAATATTCATTATTTATGTTGATGACCTTATCCTCATTAGTAGTGACCTTAAACTTTAAACCATGTGAAATTGAGTCTTCAGAATAAGTTTGAAATAATTGACAGGATATTTTCATTATTTCCTTGGCCTCAAAGTATTGTAAACCAAGGAAATAATTTCTCTTTCCCAATATAAGCATGCATGTGACCTTATTCACTACTTTCACATGGAATATCAAAACTATCCACTTCTCCTCTCTAGTTTGGAGTCAAAATTACTACCACTTTCAGTATACTAGAAGTTGATGCCACTTTGCACCATCAATGAGTTGGTAACCTCTTATATTTGATCCATACCCATTCTGATATTTCATTTATTATTGGTCTTGTTTCCTAATATATGAAAACACCCCAAGAAAGTCACAAAAAGTAGTAAAAATGATACTTCAATATATGGCATGGTACGATTTAGCTCGAGATACATTATAATTTAGAGGGGCCTCCTTTGTTGGTTAGTTTCATTGATTCATATTGGGATAGTGACCCTGATGATGAGAATTCTATTGCAAATTATGTTTTTATTCTTGGTTCGGGACTTGTCATTTGGGCCTATATGAAGCATCAAGTTATTTTTGTTTCTTTAGCATAAGTGTATTAATGAGAAGCAATTAATGTAATTCAAGAAGCCTTGTGGCTTTGACAAAACTTTTTAAAGTTTGGACTCCAACAAAAAAATCTAACTACCCTCTGGTGTGAGAATCACAATGCAATCAAGCTCACTAAAGATTCAATTCAACATTAGCTTAACAAACACATTGAGTTAGAAATGCACTTCATTAGGAAGCAAATTCATGTTTGTGTTCTTCAAGTTCTCCTTTTCCTAACAGATGATCAAGTTGTAAACATTTTCACTTAGTCTTTTGTACAAAAGAAATTTTTTCTAAATTTTGGTCTATGTTAGGAGTTCAAGAATTTTTCATTAAGGGGGTCTGGCTCTAATGCCTCATTCCTTCTCCTACTGTGTCACCTTTGTAAATCCTTCAATCCTATCCCAAGTTGTTTGTAACAAGGGATGTTAGGATATTTAGATATGTACGAGTTAGTTTTTTTCAACTTGATCTAAAGTGTCTATAGGTAAAAGTGTGTTTCTTTAATGTGCAATAGTTGTATTCTAATCCAATAGTCACAACATGTTATAGACATGGAGTAATTAAAAAAACTCAAATCTCCTTAATATTAACGAGCTATTTATATGTGGCTCAACATCCATTTGGTCCATGATTTATATTTAAAGAGCATAGAGGGTGATTTATGGTGATCAATTATGAGAAACTATCTTGTATATTTCTTTTGCATTAATAAATTTCCCTCAAGTGGCCATTTAGGCTAGATTTGTGGATTATTTCCCTCTTTTATAGTTTTAATCATGTAAAAATACTAGTGTTATGATCTTTGATCTAGCTATGTGAGTAGTTACTGAAGGTGTTCTTCCTATATAGAATACCTTATTTTCTTGAACACAAATTCCCCTTAATGTATGGGTTTAGAAGAGGAACTAATGGCTAAAATGTGTTGCTAATATTGATGGATATGGAACAAGGAGGTGGTCAACAAGTTAGGGAACCAAAAAATACTTGCAAGTAAAAGTAAACTAATCAAATATATATCATCCCAAAGAAGGACTTGTCCATGCTTGGATATATGAATAAGTATGGTTTCCAATACAACACATTATGGATTCATGAAGTTAAATTCAAGACCATGGCCATAAAATCATACATGTTGGATCCATGTCATATAAAATATCATAACCATGAGCAAATACAATGTAGATATATGTCATAGTATACATTAGGAATACACTTAGCACAAATGACAGTGGATTTGATCTTCAAAGTACTTATTAATAAGTGATACAATCTTGTGCAAATTAGGGAGGTAGCACCAATGTCAGATGCCCATATACTAAGGTATTTAATTCAAATTCATTGATTGTATGAATATACATCATGTGAATACATAAGTTGACATCAAGTGTGGCAGAAATGATATGATTACTAGTCAATGAGGAAAACCATTAATAGACATGAGGTGAAACACTAATAATGAAAATGGACCTTAATATACATAATACAAGCTAGTAGGTGAATAGAGGAGTTGATGTCAAACACTTATTGAATTGATTAAATAGGGTCATTGATGTAAACCCATGGTAAGTTATGAGGAATATTGCCACTAATGTTTGCAAGTCTCAAGGTACTATATACATTTGTAGATTTGTTTCTTACATAATTATCTAGTATTAGTGAGATGATATTTACAAAAAACAAGGCCTTAATGTATCCCATATAAATTGACACAAAAAACAACTGAATTTTTTATGAAGAAGTGAATTAGCAAGTAAACACGGACACAAGGATATTTGTGTTGGCGCGCGAGAATCTAATAGATCTGGGATTTTTTGTGAATTTCAGCCAACAAACCCGCTCACCGTCGGCCCCGACATCACCCGCACAATGGATGAAGTCTCACCCGAGGTGCTATGGGGGATTGTTGCAACTAGGTTTCCAAATTTAGATGGGATTATTGTGGTTTTTTTACGTCAATACTTTTTCTTACTACATAAGGGTTGAGACACCTAACAGCCATTTTCTGAGTATGTGTCATGCAGGACTTCATAGATTCTTACCCAAGTTGGTCAGTATGTTGTTCATTACCCACAATGTTGTCATGGCCAAAGAACATCATCCCTCTCCACATGTTTTTCAACTATCTTAATGTAGTTCGACAGACAACAAACATAAAATCATCATGATAAAACTATAACAGTATCATCAAATCTCTCAAAGAAACAAGATATTAGTAAATATTGTATCAAAATTTTTATCATTAGACAACTAATAAACAAATAGTAATAAAATTGTATAACACGTTCATATACAAACATATATGGGGAAATCTGTTGATCTTTTCATTACTTCAAAATAAAGAGATAGGTGCATCAGGGTACAATAGAAATCACTAAGACTCAACTCACTAGATTTAGGATACTCATTTGTAGAATAATACATCAACCATTATAATGAAAAACCACTATTGACTCTACTACAAACTATTTCATCTACCCATATGTTTCACAATAACTACAAACACCCAAAAACCTACTACGACTAAATAACTAATAATATCTTATACAACATCAATAATTCACCATTCATCTCATTCTTCTTTGGCCAACCCCTGAACTATATTGGATGAGTCTCCTTATTAATCTCTTGTAGCTTCTTGGTCCTCCTCGACTTGATTCTTCTCCACTTTTAGTGGTTCTTCCACGTTAGTTATATGTTTAGATATTCTCTGATAGCTTCTCTCTGGTTATCCCATGTCATTTAACTGCATAGTAATGCTTTTTGAAAATATTTTCTACTAGCTCATTACCACTTCGTTGACTTCTTTCCCTCTGTTAATATCTTTAGAATCTTTTTCCACGACAACCTTCATCTCCTTCCTCAGACATTCCAAAATCCTAACTACCATATTTATTCACACGCGTTCTTGCCTACTCGATGTTGTAGTCCTCCTCTCAAGGTGCCTTCCTACACCTCATCTCCCTTTCCTATGTTAGCCTTACTACTGCACATTGGTCACTTATTTCCTACACCACTCTCTTCCATGCAATCCCCGACACTAACACTAATAAAAATTTCAAAAAATATTATGCCTCCAACATGACCCCAACGCAAAGAAATGGCTCTTCCCAAACCACTCTATTCTTCTACTATCTCCATGGGTTTCGAATAGTAATTTTCACTGAGGTTAACCTTCTAATCCTGGTAGAGCAGTTTGCAAAGGTGGTCAGAGTTTCTAGTTATCGTGGAACTATGAGCCTAGATAAGAAGGGATTGTCATGCCCCTCTTCCTATGGTGCCTCCTAATAGAAAAAGAGCTTGATTGATCTAGATTTAAACAGGAATGCAACAAATTATAGATATAACCACACATATAGAGATGCAGCGGAAACAATACTTCATTTCATTACTATAAAACACTGAAATATGCTTACAAACATAAATGGAAATAAACTATGTAGGGCAATGGTAGCTTATCTCTGAGAAGAGATGTGGTGGCTACATGCCTTTGAAATATGTTACAATGAGGCTCGAAGGCCTATTTATTGTTGAGAAAACAATCGAAATCCCTAGACATCCAAAAACTAACCTTAGAAGATGAAACACCAAACTGTGGGCTCCGTTTGGGTAAATTGGTACATCAACTTCCAGGGGTTGTAACTTTGGCATATGACCTCTATTTGATGCATACAATATATTCTTAGAAAGATCTATCCGAGAAATACAACTTTGGGAAGAGAAACATCGGTCCACGGACCCATGTTGCTCCCAGGTTTCCCAGAAAATGTCGTTTAGGGCCTCAAAATGGCTTTGGAAGTTTAAGACCAGAAAACTGCTAAAAATAGTAAATTGTGATGCAATTAAAGAAATTGAAAAGATAAAAGAAAAAATGGTGGGGGTCCAAGTGGACTTGGTGGGTGGCCACCAATATACCTATCATTTAATTGTCAACCCAAGGGTTTCATAAAACTTGGGAAGCATGCGTGCACTATATATGCTAGAAATTAGTCCAAGTGGACTTAGTGGGTGGCCACCAATATCCATGTTGAGGAAAATTAATTACCTATCATTTAATTGTCAACTCAGGGGTTTCGTAAAACTTGTGAAGCATGCGTGCACTGTATATGCTAGAAATTAACTCTCAATTTAGATCAACCTAACTACAAAACCAAATAATGAAAAACCAAATTCACCTATTCTAATTCAACAATCAACTGAAAATAAATTATAGTACAACGTGTGGAATTGAAATATTAATCTTTCAATCTTGAAGGAATTGAAAAGCACACCACTCTTTCAGAAATGAAAGCAAATAAAAACAAATCCTCTTAACTTCTAGGTAGAAAGAAAATAAAAACAATCACTCTTAACCTCTCACACAGGAAAAGATATGAAAGCAAATAAAAACACATGCTCTTAACTTCTAGGTAGAAAGAAAATAAAGACAATCACTCTTAATCTCTCACACAGGAAAATATATGAAGAAATAAATCTTAATCTATGAAAAACAATAAATCTCACACATTATAGCTGGCCAATCCAAAAGCATGAGAGATGGTAAGTTGAGAGGCTCCCAGTGCAAGCATTACCAATCAAGTTGAACATCACTCATAAGCATGGTGCTAAATCTAAATTCCATTCATAACTAATCTTAACTTTCTGCCTGAGTATCTCGAACTTTACACATGCCTTTCAAAGGAGAAGGATATCCTATTTATACAAAAACATAAGAAGCTACCTCATTAATGGAGGTCCATTATTCTCTCCCTAGATCCCTAGAAAATCTCACAGAGTTACAGCTCAAATAGGTAATGATGAGACACATATCCTCTTTGACCTTTATCCAAATCCTCTTCCATATCTTGAAGATAATTCGAATTTGATCATTGGAGGCCACATAAGGGTGCCTTGGAAGCTTCCAAATGACCTACACATTTCATGAAACTCAAGCCACTTTTAAGTATTAGCAAGTATATGTCATTTTTCTAAGTTTTAACTATTTAATTCACTTATAATACTAGAAATCATTAGCTTTTGGAAAACACAAATGGAACCCATATAATTATGAAAATGGAAGCTAATGAAAGGTTATATGGTCATGGAGTTGTGACATGTGAGTGAAATGGTGGTGATAAAGGTGAAAATGGAAGCTAATGAAAGGTTATATGGTCATGAAGTTGCGACACATGAGTGAAATGGTGGTGATAAAGGTGAAAGTGGATGATATTTTGAATACATTTTGGAGACTCTACATTCCCCACAACTGACGTTATTGCATGTCCTCATGCAATCTATTGCATTTCTTAATCGTTATTTGCTTTTGAATGAGCTTGGATTATATAAATTGTCCTTAAACTTTGTGCTTGATAATTTCATTTCTTTTTGCAAAGTATTCCTTGTCATACATTGAATTGCAACATGTTTGGTTGGTTCTTGTGTGACAACCAAATCTTAATTGGTATTGGTTCTTGTGTATAAATACCTTGTTTCTTTTTGTTGCAGCAAGATTTATTAAACATGTTTAAGAATGCATCTTTAAATCAACCATATAATATGCTCATCATTTAGGCATTATTTGCAAATCATATAACTTTTTGAACCATAATGCAATCATAATTGATTAGGATAAGCATGCTAGGATGAAATGAAGTGAAATGGAATGAATTGATATGGATGTGATAGTAAATGGATGTCCCTTCCCCCCCAACTAAAGGTGTTTACAGTTTTTCAAATGAGAAGGGAAATATGGTGAAGTATTTTCCAGAAATTATAACTTCAGTATTCAAGGAATTCTATGATTAAGAGCTATAAAATAACATACCTTTACTTACCTAGGAAGTGGACAAATTGTGCATATGTAGAGAAGTTGTATCTACTGTTGGATCATGGAATAGAATGTAGAATTCCATCTGCTCCTTGGTTGCATAAATAGTGGATGAGGTGGTGAAAGTGGAGTCTTTATTTTTGCTGCTAAATTTGTTGTATCTGCTACAAAAAGCTGAAATGATATAGTATTCACCTGCTACCAAAATCGATGGTACAATTCTAGTCATGCGAATGAATGTGTTGTTGTCGAGCATGAAGAGAAGTCATTGGATTACCGACCATTTAATGAATGTCGCTAACCAATGTGAGTCAAACTCGCCATTAATGTCAACAAGTGCCAAGGTACCTAAGTACATCTTGCAAAGTGTGAATAGATGAGCTTATGTCGAGCCACTTGCGAGATCTAACGATCAAGGGACATTGATGTATTCCGATGATTTTCAATGAGAGAACTTGTCATTGATGCATACAAGCCTCAAGGTGCTAATAAGGACTCTAGCCCTGAACCTAGATAATTTGCTGATGTCGATAGGCCAAGACTTGTTAGAAGGGAGGCCTTAATGAATCCTCCATCATCTAATGTGAATATGGAATGATGATTTTAGAAGGACTATGAATGAAAAATTTGGCAATCGATCAAGGTTTATTTAATGGAAAGGAAAATGACAAGAGGGTAAACAAGCTAATGGAAAGCAAAAGGACAAATCAGCATGTAACTGAGCTGAATGTCTCTATTAATGGGTCAATGAATGAAAATTATGGAAAATGTGAATGGAAAATGTAAGGGAAAATGTGAAGGAAACATGTGACTCTTTGAAAGGAAAATAGTGATGACTATGCTTAACGAAAATGCTTGGATATCTTGTGAGCTTGGAGAGGAAAAATGATGGAATTTATGGATGATAGAAATAGATTTAATTGATTTATGTTTCTTGAAATTGGTTGTAGAAAACCAACCATGCATAAATTAGCTTTCTTCAATTCTTTGATTGCCCTGGAACCTGAAAACAAACATGGCACTAACATTGCAACCAATGTGAGTGTGTTCAAAGAGAAGTGAACAATTTCTCTAGGTACATACGAAAAAATTTGCATAATTGACAGGTTCATGATGTGTTTTTATTTCAAATAGTTAGTCCAATTTCACAATTGTGATAATAAATCCAATTTCTAAAAGAAAACAACTTTCTCAATTTATGTTTGAATCATAACATTTCATAAAGATAAAGAAATATTATTTGTGAATGCTTAATGATTCCTGCAAAAGAATCCTCAACAAAATATTCATCAATCGATCTTGCAAATAAGGTGCCTTCATAGTTCTTCTTCTTTCCTGCATCATGCTTGAAAACATAATCATCAAACAAAACCAATAAATTTTGATCATGATTTTCGGATTAGAATGCAGTGTTGACAAGTAAATCATTGAGTTAAATATATAGCTGCAGAATTGTGATTCAGCTGTAGAATTGTGGTTCAGCGGCAGGATTACGTAGTTTCTGTAGCTAAAATCCTAAACAGATAATTAAGTACACACAACTATGCATTTTTGTTATGAACAAATAACTAGTCCAATCTTCAAATTGATCAATGCCTCTTCCAGGAAAATTAGCAAATAGACCAAATTTTTATTTTTTATTTTATTTTATTTATTTTATTATATATATATAATATATATATATAATAATATATTTTGTTTTTGTTTTTGTTTTTGCTCGCTTCGACGGGTGTGTTTGAAGTGGACCAATAGACAACAATATTGTTCTCAATTTGCTCCATATTTCACATCAAAAATTTCAACAATTTTTCTCATGCAATTTTTTGAAAAACAATAAAATATACAATCTAAAAAAATTAATGAAAATTTACAAAAACTTAAAAGAAAATACATGTACATAAAGGAAAAAGAAAAGCACATGTACAACTAAATAATAATATATACAAAAAAACATTAATTAAAATAATATATTATATAACATATATAATATATATATAATATATAACAAAACCTATAACACAAATGTTATAAAAAAACACTTCATTAAACAAATAAAAAAAATGAAAAAAAAAACAAATATTATACAAAACATATACATGCATTTTAAATATTATGCATAACATATAACATTTAGAAAAAAATAGTGTAACAATAAAATAAAACATAACAAAAATCAATGTTATAATAAAAATGAAATTGCCATGAAAGCCGTTTCATAGTGAAGGCCATCAAATACAAATGTAAGGGCGTTGATTGGTTGAGACGAAACAACAAATAGAACTCCATATCTTACAACTACCATGGCTAAATGAAAAATAGGAGCGCAACGTACGGTTGACAATTTTAAGCATATTCTAATATACACTTGTTTTTCGACATAATAATTCACATGCAAACTCCTAAATGTTGCACACAGTAGATTCTCAATTCGATCAATAGGCTAGGATGCGAGGCGAGAGAAGATACCACAACACTTCACATAAAATCTCCATGGCAGATCTACCTCCTGTAGATTAGGAAAATCAGATCAGGGCCACAACTACTGTTTGTTCATTAATTAAAAACCATTTTTTTCTCACACAATTTGCCAAGTAAGGCTCCCAAAAACCTCGAATACTCCAAATTGGTTACAAATTTGAGAAAATAGTTTATGGGTTTTATAACTGACTTTGTTCTAAGAAAAACCCACGTTTTATTGTTTTGAAATTAGTTTTCATTTGGCCATAAATTATGTTTCAAAAATGACGTTTTTAAGTTGTTACGAATTCTGAGAAATGCCTAGTTAACAAAATTAATTTAATTATTTCTAGATTGATTGGAGATTTGGGCTTATTACATGGCTCATGCTAATGCATATGCAGATTTTTCAGCCTTTGATGTTGGGAGGTTTGGATGTGGAATATTTGTGCACTATGGCAGCTGAACACCGGGATGAGCTAAGCACAAGCACCTAGAATTATTAACAGGGCGCAGTGAGTTTGGAAAGAAAGATCCTCTGAAACGAACCCACTAAAATGTGTCTCCTAGGCTCAACGAATGAACCACTGATGCTAACTGCAGATCCTCTGTTGATTGCCAAATATGGATATTTGGAGTGTATTTCTTAAGGAGCATGTAATCCACATAAACAAAATTGCACTTCTCAACAAATTCCATAACCTGCTGCTCAGCTTCTCGCTCCCACTGTTTTCTTGGTATTTTTCAAAGAAATCAACCGTGCAGTGGATGCTTGATCTGAAATTGATCGAAGACAAACAATAAGGTATTACAGACTCATGTGCATGGATGTGCCTATGTTACTTTATGCAACGGATCGATAAGATTGCAAAATACATAGACACTAAAGCAGTTAGAGAAAACACAATAGGCAAAACATATAAACACAACAAGTTTAATAAGGAGTTCACCTGATACTCCTAGGCTACTTCTCCCGGTCTAGCCTTTAGTGGTGACCTCTCTATTATGTTTTCAAAGCAAATTTTTTACAATAGTGAGTTCAATTTGAGTCTCAGTTAACAGATAGAAATCAGCAAGACTATACTTGGATTCCCCAAGTCTCTGGAGTACACAAACTCTCTTTACTGATTCTTGACCTCCTATGGGTCACAATGGTATGAATCCAATCTGAGACTCAATACATGATAGGCATTTACAGAGGAGTTTGCTTGAACCTCTCAAGCCTTCTCTGGAGTACACAAACTATCTGACTCTCTTTGTCTCTATCTCGATGTTGCCTTTTGCTTCTGTAGGTTAGCTCGATTTCTTCTCTCTGTTCTCTGCTCTTAGCTTTCCACTTCTAACTTACATTCTAACTGCTTTTATCTTTCTCTGTCAGCTTGTGGTTTTAAAGCCAATCTATTTTCTGACTGTTCATTTATGTTTCCCGGCTTTTTGGTTCCCCTGCCTCTGTTAGTTTGAATTCCTCTATTTTACGTCATCATCACTATATAACACCTCACAGAGAAGTTGCCACTTGTTTCATAACGAACTGAGTGTTAGTTCTCTTGGATGTTTTCAAAATGACCGTTTATTCTGTTAACTCCAAGAATTCTCGTGAACACGACCTTCTGCGAACGCATCATCCATGTCGGACTTTAAATCTTATACAACTCTGCCTGTTTACCTTGTCAGGTCTAGTCATCCATCAGAACGCATTTCCAATGTCGATCTGGAGCCTCCAAATCCTACGATCTCCATCCATATTGAGTGGGTAAGTAACATGATGTTTACCCATCTGATGTGAGTGGTTTTCTCTCTCTTCTGCTAAACACGTGGCACCTATTGTGTGGCATCAGGTGGGACTCGGTTGAAATCGCTTACTGCTTGAAACACTTTCGATATTCTGTCAGTTTTCGTGGGCCCTGCTTCTGACAGAATTGGCACGATATCTATTGCATTTCATAATTTTTCGGGTCCAAGCACTTGAGGATTTTCCTTCTTTGAGGGGTTTTCCCTGTGATATGTGATTAGTGACTTGCCCTTGTCGCTAATCGCATATCAGAAACTACCACCATTTCTTGAAATGACCTCCTGTTCTACTAATTCGTGACAGCGCATGTTACCATGGGCCGACAGTCTGTGCACTTGAATGAGGGTCCTTGTTGCTCCATGATGATCACAAATTATAACTGTTACAAGGATATATTTGATAAGCTCGATATTTATAAGACTTTGAAATTTTGGCATGAATTTTACAGAGTTCATGAAAACTTAGAGAGTGTTCTAGGATCCAATTTGGATCACAACCTTCCCACTGAAAAAGCTTTTGGACCACAAAAAGTTGGTTTTTAAGCATCAATCAAGTGAGGGTACAAATTCCTCGCTTGCCCAATTTCTATACATTTTGCGTTGCTTGGTTTTGAACCTTTGAGTCCCATCCTGAGGTACTCAACATCCCCTCTACGCGTAGTTCTCACCTTCCTGTCCAAAACTGTATCTTCCTGCAATTCATTGAGATATTCAGGTAACAGATCATCAATAGAAGGCAATTGACTCTACTCTTCGGGATCTTCAATCAATGAAGGTTCAAATAGTCTCAAGATTTCTGCATTAACTACTGAATAGATGTGCATGTAAGCTGGCAAATCAAGGCGAAAATCATTCTCACCATTTTTTTCAAGTATCTTGAAAGCTCCATACCTTATTGGCTTCAACTTCTTACCTTCACCTTGCATTCTGTCCTTGTTGATATATAGCCAGACTTGATCACCAACTTTGAAGCTATGCTCAATTTGATGCTTGTCATGCCTTGCCTTGTACTTGGCTTGGCTCTTTTCCAGCTATTCCTATACTGCCTGGTGAATCTCCTGGATTTGTTCAATGAACTTGGTTGCCTTGTCTGCATCACTGTGTTCGTCAACCGTTATGTCTTTACCAAAGACAAAATCCAAGGGAGGCCTTGGTGTGAAACCAAAATAGGTCTCGAAAGGAGATCTCTGTGTAGAAGAATGTTTATCATGGTTGTAAGCATGCTGCACATAACATAAATGTTCATCCCAAAGCTTGTGATGCTTGCTACAATAGCCTCTGAGCAGCTGGATCACTGTCTTGTTGACCACTTCTGTTGGCCATCTGTTTATGGAAGAAAGGTTGTGCTCTTCTTCAGTCTGGTGTCCATAAATTCCCACAAACTCGACCAAAACTTCCCAACAAATTGGGAATCTCAATCAGATACAATGGAAGTGGGTAATCCAAAATGAACCCATACATGCTGAGAGAACAAATTTGTTGTTTGTTCAGCTATAATCTGTTTGTTACAGGTATTAAAACACACATTTTACTGAACCTATCCACAATAACATATTAATAGTCATGACCATTTCTAGATTTAGGCAGTCCCCAACAAAGTCCATGGAAACACTTTCCCAAGGATTAGAAGGAACTGGTAGTGGAGTGTACAAGCCTAGTTTTCTATTGCTAAGCTTTCTTTTAGCACACATAGTACACCCTCTTACATATCTAAAAATTGTATCATTCATTTTTGGCCAATAATAAAATATTTGCAGTTGTGCAACTATTTTACTTACACCAAAGTGACCTGATATTAGAGAAGTGTGTGCTTCTCAAATTATCTTTACTCTTTTAGTTTGTGAAAAGCATAACTTTCCAAAATGAAACAAGAATTGGTCCTTAACATGATAATCCAATTCTTCTACTTGTTTGTCATGACTTAAAGTTGCATATACATATTTAAAATATATATCTTTATCATATTGTTCAATGTAGCTTTCATGCAATACTGACTTATGCTTAAGTATTGTAGATGCATTTATGATTGGTCTCGACAACATATCTGCAACTTTATTGTGTATGCCCTTTTTATATCTGATGACAAGATGAACCTGTTGTAGGAAACCCATCCACCTATAGTGTCTTGATTACTGCAACTTAGTTTGGGAGTGTAAATATTGAAGTGGTTGATGATCAATATGTATAACTATCTCTTTTCCCATTAAATAATGTTTCCACTTTTTCACACTCTGTACTAATGCATACAATTCCTTATCATATGTGGGATAATTAACTACTGTAGAATTAAATGTCTCAGAATGATAAAATATGGGTTTACCATGTTGCATCAACATTGCTCCCATGGCATAGTCATTGACATCTGTTTTGATCTCAAATGGTCTTTGAAGTTTGGGCAGTGCTAGTACTGGTGCTATACTAATATTTTATTTTAATGTGTCAAAGGCTTTCTATTGTTTGCCTCCCCACTGAAACACCTTGTTCAATCTGGTTAAAACATGTAAGGGAGCTGCAATCAAGGAAAAGTTAGCAATAAACTTTCTCCAATACTGTGTTGCTCCTAAGAAGCTTCTAACTTCGGAAGCAAATTTGGGTTTAGGCCAATTTACAATGACAGCGACCTTAGATTGATCTATCTTCAATTCACTACCCCCCACAATATGACCCAAATAATTCAAAGATGTTTAGCCAAATTCACATTTTGAGAGCTTAACATAGAGATTTTCTCTTTTCAAAACATCTAGAGTCTGCTTGACATGCTTCAAATGTTCTTCCCATGTTTTACTAAATATAATAATGTCATATAAATATACAATGACAAAATCATCAGTAAAAGGCCTGAGTACATCATTCATTACTCTCATGAAAGTAGCAGGAGCATTAGTTAAGCCAAAAGGCATAACTAACCACTCATACAATCCCTATTTTTTTTTTAAAGCAGTCTTCCATGCATCTTACTATGCAACTCTGACCTGATGATAGCCACTATGCAAGTCCAAATTGGAAAAGTAAACAACTTCTTTTAATTGATCTAATAAATCATCTATGTGAGGAAGGGGATAATGATTTTTTATCGTTATCTTATTCAGTGCTCGATAATCAATGCACATTCTCCATGAGCCATCTTTCTTTTTCACCAAGACAATTGTAGACCCACATGGTGATGTGCTAGGTCTTATGAACCCTTTCTCGGGTAGTTGTTGTACCTGCTTCTTGATTTCTGCATTCTCTAAAGCGGACAACCTGTACATTCTGATGTTAGACAATGGAGCATCTTGCTGCAAATTAATATCATGTACTATTTCCTTTTGGGGTGGTAGACTTTTAGGTTCTTGAAATAGTATATCATATTCTGAAACAAATTTTTCTAAATCAACTTGCTGTTTAGCATTACAACCCTCAAATATACTGGTTTTATCAGGTTTCTTTTCCTTTACAACCATCAGTAAAATCTGTTTGCATGAATTTACAATTATTTTCATCTGCCCTGAGTTTATGAGAGTATAATTTTTCGTGAGTTTATGAGCTCTTACAATATATTCGATTCCATCTTTAATGAGTTGATACTTGTTTTCAACTCTATAGAAAATATCTTTCCTATCATACAAGTAAGGAATTCCTAAAACAATTCCACATATATCCAAAGGAACTATATCTAACTCAACCTCATCTACAAATGCTAACCCAAAAGAAAACATTAGTTTACATTGTCTAGTCACTTGTAGCTTTGCTTTATCACATAACCAACCTAATGGATATGGCTTCTTGCGAGGTGTGGTGAGTAATCCCAACTTCTTTACAATTGCTTTAGAAATTAAATTTACTTGTGAGCCACTATCAAACAAAGTATTAATCTTTTGATGCTTGGGAATAACTTGAATATGAAAAAGCTCATGTCTTTTCCTCTCATTTTCTTCATTATCAGTAGATTGCGCGGAATTACTAGTAGATGCTTCAGAATTTTTACCTTTTACACCTGTGGCTACGATTGTTGTTTCATCTCCTGAGTCTGACCCCAAATCCTTTTAAATAGCTGCAACAATTTTCTTCTTTCTTCCATCGAAATTCTTGGATCTCAGCTCCAAATGCAGAATGCAATAGTGTTCATCATCATTCCCATCCTTCTTGCAATGAGTTCATGAAGATTTGGTCCTTTGTACAACATTTGTCTTCCTCTCTTTCCATTTCTGTTTTCTCTTTTCCTTATTCTTTCTTGCAGTGGGTTTTGACGATCCCCCAACTTCTGGGTTCACATTCTTGCCTCTAGCCTCTAGATGTGTAGCTTGAACAGATACCTCATCTATGCTAGTGGGATTAAACATGAGAATGGTGTGCTTTAAATAACTATGTAGACCACCTATATACTTCAATAGAGTCTCAAGTGAGTCTAAAGAAATTCCTAGAATCAAAGCTCTTTTTCTAAATTCTTGAGTGTACCCTTGTACACTTTTCCCTTTTAATTGGCAAAGATTTTGCTAGCTCATCATGGCTTGCTTCATATAACCTAGTGGATAAAACTTCTTTTTAATTGTAGAAACAAACTCACTTCAGACAAAAAGAATTTTACCATTCTTCTTCATGTCAGCTTGTGTCCTGCCTTCCCACCATACCAAGGCAGTGCCTCCAAGGTGTAAGCTGGCCAGCTGAATCTTAATTTTGTCTGAATCAATGCTCTGCACCCTGCAATACACATCAATATGTCTAATCCAATTATCCAGCTTCTCTGCATTCGACTCTCCATCATATATCGGCAAATCAAATTTAACATCTAATTTAATCAAAGATGTTTTCTTTTTATTTTCAAGGCTATTAGGAGGTGTGGGAAGTTTTTCTTCTTTCCCTTTGCCTTTAGAATGGTCATGGAGGAGAGATTCTTCCATTCCTTTATCTTGTTTGGAGTTTGATGAATCTTCATCTCTACCTTTCTTAAATTCTTTATACATTTCCTCCACCATGGCTCTCATGGTCATGAAACTATCTATGAACTGGGAGTCTGATTCCAAGGGACTTTCTTCAGCCATTTTCCTCTTAGAGTAGACTCTTCCAATTTCTGGATTAGCTTTAACCAATTCTCCTTCTCCTAATTTGAGCTTTGTCCTAGTTAGCATTCAACAACAAAATCCAGCACAAGCTTGTCTAACCTTGACAACCTAGAGCTCTGATACCACTTGATCCATAATTTATCGAAGACAAACAATAAGGTATTACAGACTCATGCATGGAGGTGCCTATGTTACTTTATGCAACGGATCAATAAGATTCCAAAATACATAGACACTGAAGCAGTTAGAGAAAACACAATAGGGAAAAAATATAAACACAACAAGTTTAATAAGTAGTTCACCCAATACTCCTGGGCTACGTCTCCCGGTCCAACCTTCAGTAGTGGCCTCTCTATTACATTTTCAAAGCAAAGTTTTTACAACAGTGAGCTCAATTTGAGTCTCAATCAACAGATAGAAATTAGCAAGACTCTACTTGGATTCCCCAAGTCTCTGGAGTACATAGACTCTCTTTACTAATTCTGACCTCCTATGGGTCATAATGGTATGAGTCCAATCTGAGACTCAATACATGACATGCATTTATAGAGGAGTTTTCTTGAACCTCTCAAGCCTTCTTTGGAGTACACAAACTCTCTGAATCTCTCTGTCTCTGTCTCAATGCTGCCTTTTGCTTCTGCAGGTCAGCTCAATTTTTTCTCTCTTTTCTCTACTCTCAACTTTCCGCTTCTAACTTACTTGCTAACTACTTTTTTCTTTCTCTGTCAGCTTGTGGCTTTAAAGCCAATCTGTTTTCTAACTGTTCATTTCCACTTCCAAACATTCTGGTTCCCCTGCCTCTGTCCGTTTGAATTCCTCTGTGTTGCGTCATCATTGCTGTATAACACCTCACAGGGAGGTGGCCACTTGTTTCATAACAAAATAAGTGTTAGTTCTCTTGGACGTTTTCAAAACGACTGTTTATTCTGTTAAATCCAAGAATGCCCATGAACACGACCTTCTACCAACACATTGTCCACATTGGACTTCAAATCTTATACAACTCTGCCTGTTTACCTCATCAAGTCTGGACATCCATCAGAACACATTTCCGTCGTTGATCTAGAGCCTCCAGATCCTACGGTCTCTGTCCATATTGGGCGGGTAAGTAACATGATGTTTACCCGTCCATGTGAGTGGTTTTCTCTCTCTTTTGTCAGACGCGTGGCACCCATTGTGTGGCATCGGGCAGGACTCGGTTGAAACCGCTTACCGCTCAAAACCCTTATAATATTCTGCCAGTTTTCGTGGGCCCTACTTCTGATGGAATCAACACAATATCTGTTGCATTTCATAATTTTTCGGGTCTAGGCACTCAGGGCTTTTCCTTGTCGCTAATCGCATATCAGAAACTACCCCCATTTCTTGAGATGACCTCCTGTTCCGCTAATTAGCGACAACGCGTGTTAGCATGGGTCGACGGTCTGCACGCTTAACTGAGGGTCCTCGTTGCTCCGCGTTGATCACATATTGTAACTGTTACAAGTATATCTCTGATAATCTCGATCTTTATAAGACTTTGAAACTTTGGAATGAATTTTACAGAGTTCATGAAAACTTAGAGAGTGTTCTAGGATCCAATTTGGATCAATGCTTTTCAAAGAACTCAAAGAACTCAACATTGCAGTGGATGAATTGGCCTAGTCTTTAGTGTCCTTAGGATCCCTTGAATCTAACGATAGAGTTGAGAAACTGTTTTCAAAATTATTCTTCTTCATTGATTTGAGTCAAAACTCACAGGCAACTAAAACTGGAATTCGTTATCAAGTTGCTACCCAAAGTGCTTGAAGCAATTCAACAATGGATTGATTCAAGTGAAACATAAGCATAAAATAGAAAATGAATTATCTTGAAATTGGCGATTGGGTGGAGGAGGCAAGTTGGAAATAACTGAAATTGGAGGATCCTGGAGCTATAATGCTATGCCATCTTATCTCGCTATTTCTCATTTCTTTGACAAGTTGGGTGTGTTGTTCAATTTTTTCTTTTAATTATCATTCTGATCATGTAATTTTATTTCGCCAGTTGCAGTTCTCAAGAACAAAGAAATTCCAAACATAGGTTGTTGTTGAATAAGCCTTTTGTCGTCTACACTCTTTATTCCATTTTTCTTTATGAATTTTTAAAGTATGGTTTTTATTTGGTTTATGTGTTTTGTCAACTTTTTAATATATATGTTTCTTTCCTTTAAATATATACATAAAAATTTAAAAAGAAAAAACGTTTATTGAATTTTTTTTAT
>APFE030245707.1:76584-90966 GCA_000404065.3 Pinus taeda
AATTTTTTTTTTTTTTTTTTTTTTTTTTTTTTTTGTATATGAATGTTTCCAATGGAGCCATTTACGGGTTAGACTTTCTAGAATGTTTATATCCAAATTTGCAAAATGTACCTGATTGTGTATGAGGACATGAGAAATCGTTTTAACCGTTAGATTTGCCACAATGATATGTTGAAGAACGGATGAATGTCGTGGCACAATCGCGTTTTGATACCATTCCTCAATGTAGTCTTTGTGCTCCAAAGAATGTTTGATCTACATTCTAGATCCTTTGTCCATAAATGGTTAAAATTGAATTTTTTTATCTTTTATAAAAATGGTATGCAGCGAAATGATTTATGCATCTGCATGCTTTAATCATGCATCTAGAAAAAAACTGAAAAAGTGAACTCTAGACTGAAATCTAGTTCCTATGCACACTTCCCCGGCAATGGCGCCAAAATGTTGAGGCAAATTAATTACCTATCATTTAATTATCAACCCGGTGGTTTCATAAAACTTGCGAAGCATGCATGCACTGTATATGCTAGAAATTAACATTTAGTTTAGATCAACCTAACTATGAAACCAAATAATGAAAAACCAAACTCACCTATTCTAATTCAATAATCAACTGAAAAGAAATCATATTACAATTATAGTACAATGCGCAGAATTGAAATATTAATCTTTTAATCTTGCAGGATTTGAAAAGCACACCACTCTTTCAGAAATGAAAACAAAAACAATCATTCTTAACCTCTCAAACAGGAAAAGATACGAAAGCAAATAAAAACAAATGCTCTTAACTTCTAGGTAGAAAGCAAATAAAAACAATCACTCTTAACCTCTCACACAGGAAAAGATATGAAAGAAAATATAAACAAATTCTCTTAACTTCTAGGTAGAAAGAAAATAAAGACAATCACTCTTAACCTCTCACACAGGAAAAGATATGAAAGAAATAAATCTTAATCTATGAAAAATAATAAATCTCACACATTATAGGTAGCCAATCCAAAAGCATGAGAGATGGTAAGTTGAGAGGCTCCTAGTGCAAGCATTACCAATCAAGGTGAACATCACTCATAAGAATGGTGCTAAATCTAAATTCCATTCATAAGTAATGTTAACTTTCCACTTGAGTATGTCCAACTTTACACATGCCTTTCAAAGGAGAAGGCTCTCCTATTTATACAAAAACATAAGAAGCTACCTCATTAATGTAGGTCCATTATTCTCTCACTAGATCCCTAGAAAATGTCATAGAGTTACAATTCAAATAGGTAATGATGAGACACATATCCTCTTTGACCTTTATCTAGATCTCCTTCCATATCTTGAAGATAATTCGAATTTGAGCATTTGAGGCCACAAAAGGGTGCCTTGGAAGCTTCCAAATGACCTACACATGTCATGAAACTCAAACCACTTTTAGGTATTAGCAAGTATATGTCATTTTTCTAAGTTTTAACCATTTAATTCACTTATAATACTAGAAATCATTAGCTTTTTGAAAACACAAATGGAACCCATATAATTATGAAAATGGAAGCTAATGAAAGGTTATATGGTCATGGAGTTACGACATTTGAGTGAAATGGTGGCAATAAAGGTGAAAGTGGATGATATTTTGAATACATTTTGGAGACTCTACAACCCACTTGGATAATTCCTTCCCCCTTAGGAAGAAATGGTCCCCATTGTGTTGAGTTCCTCCATGAGATGAGGAAACTTCTGCTGAACTTGGTCCCTGGTGAGCCACTTTCCCTAGTGAAGGAGTTGGCCTGCTTTGACAATTCAATACAGTTGGATATTTTTCCGGTGAGTGTGGTTGATTTGTGTGTCCATGATCCAATCAGTTGCCTATGGGTGTGAGCTGTTCTACAATGTTGAATGTGTCTAGTAATGGTGGGAAGTATGGCCGAAGGTGGTCCACATTGAAAAATGGGTGCAGGGCAAGGAATGGCGGAATGCTGAGCTTAAATGCATTGTCTCCCATAGCCTTGGTAATCGTGTAGGGTCCATATTGGAGTGGTCTGAGTTTCCGATAGACTTTGGTAAGGCGTTCATTTTGCAAGTGAAACCAGACTTTGTCGCCCACCTGAAAATTGTGTGGAACCTGATGTTGATCATGTCGCTGCTTGTACTTGGCATTTGATTTCTCCAGAATGTCATGGACCTACTGGCGAATATGTTGGATGTGCTCAATGAAGCTTTTTACCTTATCTGTTTCAGATTGGACATGAGCCGAATATGCATGAGTAGTTGCAAACGGCATAGCCACATCAATCAGACATAGTGGTTGGAATCCCAAGCCCACCTGAAAAGGGCTATGGCCAGTCAAGCTATGGAGAGCCCAATTATAGCTATGTTGAACATAGGGGAGGCTCTCATCCCATGTGTGTGGATGATTTGAGTTGTACATGCGCAGAATGTGTACGATCATCCTGTGATCATCCTGTTCACAACCTATGTCTAGCCATCCGTTTGAGGATGGAAGGATGTGGACTTAGTGAGTTTGGTGTCCAACATCGACCAGAGATTAGACCAAAATGTACTAAGGAACCTATTGTCCTGATCTGAGATGATCGACTGTGGGATGCCAAAGTGTACTCACACTCGTTCAAAGAAGAGTTCAGCAGTGGCTTCTGTTGTGATATTCTTCTTGCAGACTGCCATAATGGCCATCTTCAAGAACCTGTCAATGACCACAAAAACACAGTCATTTCCATGCTTAGTAGACAGAAGGCCCAACATGTAATCCATGGAGATGGATTCCCAAGTTCGACTAAGGGTAGGCAGTGGGGTATAGAGGCCTTGCTTCTCGATGGTTAGTTTGGAGATGGCGTAGGAGGTGCATGATCTGATGTACTTCTCGACATCTTGTCGAAGATTCGGCCAATAGAAATACTTTTGCAGTACTACCACCATTTTCTTAACCCCGAAATGCCTAGAAACCTGATTGTAGTGTGCTTCCCAACTCATCTTGACACACTTGCTTGAAGGAACACAAAGGTGACCTAGGTGGCATGGAGGTGAAAATTTGGAACATGCTGACCCTCCAAGAGTGTCTGGTAGGTGTGGCCGAATTCTAGGTCGCTTTTGTAGAGAAGTGGCCAATCAGAAGTCTCGTTCCCATAAGAGTTGAGCACGGTGGTTAACGCCATGATCGGTGGTCAAATGAGGTAATATGCAACATTAATGGTGTTTCATTTCTTATACTTAATATTCAAATGGAACTGTTGCAAGTATGTGGACCACTTCTGATGGCAATCATTCTGCAATTTCCCTTGGGTCTGTATGAACTGCAGGGGTCAGTGGTTTCTGTGGATGACCATTTCCTCCCAAAAATGTAATGCTTCCATTGTCGACAGGCCTACAAAATGGAATACATCTCTTTGTCATAAATGGGATACTTCGGGACTGTGTCTGAAAGTGTCTCACTGTGATATGCCACAGGATGCCCATGTTGAGTAAGGACGACCCTAATAGCATAGTTAGAGGCATCTATCTCAACCTCAAATGGTTGTTGCAAGTTTGGTAATGCGAGCCAGCACTGGTGTTGAGCAGAGGCGATCTTTCAACTCTGTGAATGCCATTTGTTGAGATTCATACCAAAAGAATTTTTCTTTCGCTCCTCCCTTGGTGACTTGACCCAAGGGTCAAGTGATATGAGAAAATCCCAACACGAACCTACGGTAGAAGTTGGCAAGACCTAGAAAGCTGCGGAGCTCTGTCAGAGTGGTTGGACATGGCCAATCCTGAATGACTTGGATCTTGGCTGGATCCTCATGCACCCCCCATTCATCAAACAGGAGCATTCGTCAATTTGAAAGGCATAACCAACTGCTCGAACAGGCCTTCCTTGTCTTTGAAGGTAATCATCCACACATCAGAGGGTTTGATTGGTACCTAGTGATATCCTGACTTCAAATTGATCTTGCTGAAATATTTTTCACCCTTTAGTTCATCCAAGAGGTCATCAATCCGTGGGATCGAGTACCTATTACGAATAGTGATCTTGGTCAATGCCCGATAGTCAATAGAGAGTCTCTAAGTCCCATCCTTCTTCTATACCAACACGATCAGGCTCCCACAAGGTGATGAAGTTGGATGGATGTGACATTTCTACAACAGCGCCTAAATCTGCCTCTTGATTTCATCGTTCTCCGGAAGAGAGCACTGGTAGATTGGTCCATTGGATAGTGATGCACCAGCGGTCAAATCGATGGAGTGATTGACCTGAAAGTGTAGAGAAACCCTTGCGAGGGAGGTGAAGATGTCCTCATACTCCTCCATGATCTTGTCCATTTATAGCTATTGTGCAAAGGGACCCTGTCTAGAGGTTGTGGCCACCATCTTCTTCTTTCCTTGAGGTCGTATCATCAGGAAAACAAATTTCCCGACTTTGGAAATGAGCTTACTACATTGTTTTGCAGTAACCAAAGAGATGGCGGTAGGCGGTGCTGCCTATGGTATCCTATACAACTTATTTCCCAAAGTAACAATAATAGCATGGGGCCTTGATTCATACATAGCATGTTGCTTCCACAAGTATGGTTGTCCTAATAATACATCACAAATATCAAGGGGATAACCATCACACAATACCTCATCCGTGAAGGGCTTGATGTTGTATGGAAGGCGACACTACTGGCTTACATGAAGATCCCATCATTGGTGAAGGCACTCGATGGTGTACGATTATGGATGTGTTGTGGTAGGTAAGCCCAGATGCTTCACAACCTCTACTAAAATGAGGCTCTTTTGGTTCCCATTGTCGACAATGAACTGTAGTTGGGAGCCCTTTACCCACATATGGGAGTGGAAGAGACGCTCCTCCTCCTCTGGATTTTCAGGTTCATCCTTTTGGATCTTTGTGGTGGCAACCGTGGCATTGGGCTTCGCATCAATAATATTCTTCCCTTTGTCATTCCCCTTGTCGGGTTCTGACTTAGTGTCAGAACATGAATCTGATTCTGAAACCCTTAGCTTGACCACCAATGACTACTTGGCTCAACACTCACTTGTGTTGTGAGTGGAGCTCTTATGGAACTCACACCACATTCCCGCGTCCTCTTTCAGCTTCACAGTGATTTTCTCTGATAGATATTTCTAACAAGATATTGTGCGTGTCAAATGAAGCTCGTATACCAAAGTTACAACCCCGGGAAGTTGATGTACCAATTTACCCAAACGGGGCCCACAATTTGGCGTTTCATCTTCTAGGGTTAGGTTTTTGGATGTTTAGGGTTTTCCATTTTTTCTAAAAAATAAATAGGCCTTTGAGCCTCCTTGTAACACAATTCAGAGGCATGTAGCTCCCACATCTCTTCTGAGAGCTAAGCTACCATTGCCCTAGCTAGTTTATTTCCAGTTTTGTTTGTAAGCATATTTTAGTATTTTAGAGTAATGAAATGAAGTATTATTTTCATTGCATCTCTATATGTGTGGTTATATTTGTAATTTGTTGCATTCCTTTGTCACTCAAGGGCCTCTTCGAGCAATATTTTGATAGGATCTCCTGCCCCCTCATCTTTCTTTTCATCTACCATGGAAGGCCATTGGGATTTGTGACACTGGTCCTGAAAAGGTTCGACCAGTTCAAGCCCTAACTCCTTATATCCCAACCTCATTGGGGACATGCAATGAAAGACAGAGAAAGAGAAGACAGCTCTGATACCACTGATCCAAATTTAAATAGGAATGAAACAAATTAGAGATATAACCACACATGTAGAGATGCAGCGGAAATAATACTTCATTTCATTACTGTAAAATACTGAAATATGCTTACAAACAGAAATGGAAATTTACTAGCTAGGGCGATGGTAACTTATCTTTGAGAAGAGATGTGGTGGCTGCATGCCTCTGAACTATGTTACAATGAGGCTTGAAGCCCTATTTATTGTTGAGAAACAATGGAAAACCCTAAACATCCAAAAACCTAACCCTAGAAGATGAAACACCAAACTGTGGGCCCTGTTTGGGTAAATTGGTGCATCAACTTCTCGGGGTTGTAACTTTGTCACACGATCTTTGTTTTACACACACAATATCTCATTAGAAAGATCTATCTGAGAAATACAACTTTGGGAAGAGCAACATCCGTCGATGGACCCATGTTGTTCCCAGTTTTCCCAAAAAACATTGTTTAAGGCTTCAAAATGGCTTCGAAAGTTCAAGACCCGAAAAATTGCTAAAAATAGTAAATTGTGCCACAATTAAGTAAACTGAAAAGCTAAAAGAAATAATGGTGGGGGTGCAAGTGGACTTGGTGGGTGGCCACCAATATCCACATGGATCATTGAGCTACCATTGTTTCTCTAGGATGGAGTTTTATGTCTACCTTTGACCTTTTCCTTCTTCATGATACTCCACTTTCTTATTTACTTGGTAGAGATTAATAGTACCTCGAATTTATATGTAGCCAATTGATACCTAGAGGGTCAATGTATTGAGTGCTGCATCCTCCATTAGAGGACCACTTAAACATCCTCAAAGTGGTCTTGGTGTTGTCTAACTACCAAGGTAAGTGTTATTATTTGGGGATTCTCATGCCACCCCCATATGCATGAGAAGGGATCCCCATTCCCTTATTTTATTCCCCATTACAAGGGTTGCCTTGACATTTGTGTACTATATATATATTTGTAGATCCCTCCCATAATTGATGTCGAGTTAACTTAACTGGTGCAACTATATTTTGCAGTGTAAACCATCCTTTTGAGGAGAAGGGGCCTTCCCTATTCTAGGCCACTTGGAGTGGTTGGGCCACCACTGATAGACTAATTCATCTCTCTCCTTCCTACCATATTTTCTTCCTCAACATTGTCTCTTCTTCAATTGATGCATGGTGTTGTATCTCCAAGAAACACTTCCTCATTGCATTCCCTCAATTTATCCCAATCCTTTAGCTTCCCTCTCTACTAGTAATGTAACTCCATCTATCTCCCATGCCATTCTTGTGCTACCCTTCTCCTCCCAATTTCTAACTTCTCTACTCCTCTGATCCCTTGCATAATTTGGAATTACTTCTTTCGAGTTTTTGCAACACTCACTCCCTTGGTGGAATTTTATAACCCTTGCACTGATTACCTCTTCCCTTGGACGATCATTACAATAACTTCACTACCAATATTTGCAAATCTGGATTACTACACTCTTGTATTGGACTTGTGTGAGATCTTCTTTAGTTCAACTCAACAAGATAGCTTGTACATGCCACTTCTCAGATTATCATCAATTCGTATTCACTTAATCTAGTCCACCTTAGCATTAGCCTCTTCCAATCATATTACCCTGATACCCAAGGACTAGAAGGGATGGTCTGTGTGCTCCTTCCTGGTGCCAAAAATCCAATTTAGGATGTCATCAGTTACTTTCTTTCCCTTCAATAGATATTAACAAGCTAGTTGTGATCATTCTTTTGCCTTAGCACTTGGCTCACTTCACATCACCTTCCATCATCATAATGTTATTTGGAGCCAACGAATGGATTGCTTTTGCTAAATGCTGCACCATAAATTAAGATAGCCTTCCTTGTTTGACACTATCATACAATCACCTCACTTCTGCACATAGGATTTCTTTTATTAGGATGCCCCCAACACTACACATTGTATATTTAGACACTAATACTGTATGAAACTCCCTTCAGTGTAAAATATTCCACATTTGCAAATAGTGTAACTTATCTTATATCTGTCTAATAACCTCTACTACCATAAACAAAAAATAAACACAATAAACTAACTTTTAAAAGAAGCAACACAAATCTAACTATCAATCACTACCAACATATTTTATTTATGTAGAAAAGCATAGAATGCTTTTTTTCTCCTTAAACCTGATGCGTAGGAGCTTAGTTGTCCCTATACAGCTCCAACTGACTTGCACTAATGAAACCTTCTTGTAAGGTACGATCCAAATTCTTCAATTGTACCACTGCCACATCCGTCACATGTTGGATTATGTATGGACCCATCCAATGCATCTGAAATTTATTTGGGTGCTGTAAAAACTTGTTGACATACAAAAGTACCAAATATCCGAGTTGAAATATATTTTTCTTAACCCTTCTATCATGCCATGCCTTGTCTTGGGCTTTCTTTACTTCCTGGTGAAATTTGGCTACTATGTGATCTTCCTCCAGTTGCAATAGCTTCTAGAACCTCTGATCCATTGTCTTTGGTTCTTTCAATTGTGTAGTTGATATAATGCATAATCTTAGCACCATAAAATCCATTAGCATTACTGCCTCCTACCCATACACTAATCGGAAAGGTGTTTGTCTAATCAAATTCTTAAATGTGGTCCTATATGCCTGTAAAACCACTAGTATCCTAAAATCATAGTCATTGTGTTATACATTACATACCTTAGTAAGCATTGTATCCAATATTTTGTTAAAGGCCTCCACCATACCATTTGTTGTGGATGGTAGGGAGTGCTCTTTTGATGATATATATGGAACTCCTCTATCAGCACTACAATGGTCTTATTCAGAAAGTGAGTGCCTTGATCACTCATCAAGATCCTCAAACACCCAAATCTGGTCACTAAATTCTTAAATAAGAAACACAGGGTTGTCTTTTCAATGCAGTCTTTGACTAGCGTGGCTTCCTCCCATTTGGTCAGATAGTCAGTGGTGGTGATTATGTACCACACACCAATCCTCCTTGTTGGTGGATGAATCAGACCCAAAAAATAAATTGACTACTTGTTAAATGGTTGTAGGGTGATTTGGGGAGCCTAAGGGCATGTCATCTTTATGGGAAGGATTCCCCACTTGTTAGCATATCTCACAAGCTTTGCAAAACTCCTTGGCTTCACCGTGTATAGAAGGCCACCATAGCCATGTGTGCAAGATATTTTCACGTCATGGCCTGACCTACATAATGTCCTCTAATGACGAGTACATGTGTTTCTATCAGAATCATAAGTTGCTTATGCTTTGATACACCCATGTGGAAAATCCAATATATGCCCAACTTGGATAAAGAACCTATAATGATATTATAGTCTACCGCCTTTACTACTAATTATTTATTTTTTGTTATGGTATACTCTTCTAGAGCCACCCCTATACTCAAGAATCTTGCAATCTCTGCAAAATGGTCATCCACCAGAGTCACAAAAAAAAGTTGTGCACCTGAAAGATTGTCTTCCAAATCCTATACATCCACTCCCATGGCCAGATGCAACAAATGATCAAGTCCAGTGTTTAATCTACCAAGCTTAACCACTGTCTAAAAATTATATTCCTAGAATAGAGTAACCACTTACAAATTCTCCCCCGAAACATAGGCTTGTTGATGAGATACTTCAGTGTAGAATGATCGGTGCACAATTTGAACTTATTACCCAATAGGTAGTTCCTAAACTTTTGAAGTTTGTACACCATTGTCAATCCTTCTCTTTATGTCATCGTGTAACTTTGTTCCACTACAGACAACTTCCTGCTGGAAAAATATATGGGATACTCTATCTCTCCCTCCCCCAGGTTGTGCTAAAATTGCACCCATTGCAATCGATGAAGCATCGACATGCACGTGGAACTCCTTGTACAAATATGGGAAAACCAAAATTGGTGCAGTCACCAATTTCTACTTAAGGCATCTAAAGGTTATTGACACTCGTCATTCCATTGAAAATTGGTTCCTTTTTTCAACAAATTTTCCATAGGGATAGTAATCCAAGCATATCCTTGGATAAAATTATGATAATATCCTATATGTCCCAAGTTATACTACAATTTCCTAACTTATATAGGTGGTGGTAGATCTACTATTACCATAATAATGGCTATGTCCACCAACAAACCTTGCTTATAGACTAACTGCCCCAATAGAATAATAAAAGGTTGAAAAAATATACATTTCTTTATGTTTAATGAAATCTACAACTATTTGTGCTTGTCAAAAATTAGCCGCAACACCTCAATATGCATATTTAATAGAATGAACATAATCTAGTAATTGAGATAAACTTCTTAAAACTTATGAATAAATTCCTTGAACATTGCAACCATTATGCGCGAGAACATAGGTGGCGCATTCTTTAACTTGAACGACATGATTGCATATTTAAGTCACCCCCATTATGTCATAAAAGTGATTTTATATCAATATTATTTTGCAATATTGACCCAATGATAATTATAGAATCCATCAATAAATGAATAAGCTTCTTGTCCACTCACACTCTCCAATATCTGATCAATAAAGGGAGTCATCAAGGGGTCATGTACACATACATCATTTAACTTTTGAAGGTCTACATAAATTTTAATTTCTTCGATCTTGTTATTCTGGATCACCATAGGCCTAATCCATTCTGATTCTTCCATGGGCTCAATATTCTTGCTTTTAACATTTTATCCAAATCATGCTTGACATTCTCTTTATAAATCAAATTCAACCAATAGGGCTGTTGTTTTAGAGTCTTAGCCTCGGGCTTCAAAGGGATTCTCATCTCACCCAATTCTTTGACAATTCCATTCATTTACTCAAATGTGTTGGGGAACTAATCTTAGTACTCATGCTGTAGGTATGCAACCTTTTCTATTGTTTCATCATCCCAATGATCTCATATAACCATAATTTTAGGATTCCCTCTATCTTGATATTTACTTTCTTGGTTTTAATAGGATATGCATACTTGGTTGATTGCAACTATGGTCTATTCACTGGATGCTCCCTTTCAATCTCCACAATATTTATATTTCTCGAATCATCATCATCCTCTCCTAGATCCACTACATTGTAACACTCCATGAACTTATGTATCTTCTATTAATGTTTGTGCTTAGGATATAACGGTAGATTTCTTAGCATGGTTAGGTCCCCTATAATAGATATCTTATGTTGAAACTCCTTTAGAGATCCATCAAGTGTTGGCTCCTCCGCTTCAAAACTAAAAGTGGTATTGAAATTCCGTGCCATCTCATTCTAGTCTGTTATCACCAAACAATTGATCATCTAACCTAATTTACTATACGGATAGAAGTACACCACGTAAAGCCAATTTTACCATAGTAAAATTGCTTTCACTTCGAGAAATTACTTAATAAACCACCCTTGTTAACTAATTTATAGTTAAACCCATGAAAAACAATTAAATAAATCACTATTTATCTGATTTTCTTCGAGGAATAATTAATTAAACCATTGTTTTATTATTATTCCTTGTTAAATTTGACCCATTCATGAAAAATAAACAGATAAATCATTAATTATCTTATTTTTATCGAAGAATAATTAATTAATCACTCATTAATTATTAGTCTTTGTCAAATTTGACTAAATCCCTTAGGAATAATTGAATAAATCATTATTTGTTTATTATTCCTTAACTAATTCTTTGAGATGATAAATAAGTCATCTATTTATTTATTATTTCTAAATAAAAGTTTAAATACTTTTTCCCTCCTAAACAAATATAATAAAATATTCCATGTGGTTATTCCAAGAATGGGATCAATAATATTTTATTATTGCTCATTAATCGAGGATAACTCAATATTTTGTTATAATTAGAAGGGTTTTCCATTCATTATTCACTTTTGATTATTTTCATTGTTGCACTCACTATTGTAACTCTAATTATCTTCATTGTCGCACACCATATTTTTGTTTAGTTTACACATTATAGAGGAGAGAGACTCCACACAAGTTGAAGATGTTTGAGGATAGCCAAGAACCCATCCCATAGAGGGGGACTGGTACCATTTATTTGTTCCCTTCACATGTGTTATAATAAAATTATGCTTTACATATATAGTTTCCATCGGATGATTGGAGTTATTACTCTTTCTTTATGCTATTTAACTATGATTGTAGCATAGATCTGGACTTTGGCAGGTTTTGTTTTTATCAGTTGTTGCAGATCTACAATGTTTAGCACCCATTTATATTGTTGAGATTGTTTGTCATCCATAATCTTAAGTGGGTTCTTTTAGTACATCTTTGAGAGGAAAACACTACAACAAAATTGGCGGCTCCACTGGGGAATAATTCTGATTCATAAACCTAGGTCTCCAATACAAAATTGGTGACTCCACTAGGTTTTATACTTTAGATCTAGAAACCTAGGTGACCTTTGCTTTTTAGCATAGGGTTTCTTATTTTTTCAATTCTCTTAATGTTTCCTAGTTTTTAACCCTATATCTGTCAAATTTCTGACTTCCGCAAGCTTTTTGGTCATTTCTGCAGGTCACAAGAACTAGCCACGACAAAGGCAACACTTTTTTTTTTAGATTTACCGCCTGAGATCCACGAAGGAGAAATCATACATTTTGGCCCAAAAGGTGCAATCTAGAGGCCCAAACGCACTAAACGGCTTGAAAAGTGTGATCCCTACAGAGAAACAAGTGAGTAACTACAATTTATGGGTTTTAGGGCTTTTCTCAGATCTCTTTCTAGGTTTTGCAGAGAGCTGTCTGCTGGGTTTTGTAACCTCTATCTCATCTTTCTTAGGCCTTGATCCACTCTAACTTACTTTTCGAAGTCAAATTTAGCCTCCCTAGGGCTTTTACTACACTTCCAGCTTTCTAGGAGGAGTTTAGCTGAGTGAGTAGTTTGAGTTTCTGCAGTGCTTTTAGCCACATTTTCTAGATCTGTACCCCTTTGTCTCAGATTTGTTAAGATAGGTTACTACCATCCATAGTTTCACATTTAAACTTGTTTGGTCATTTTCCTGAGGGTCGCATCGGTTGCCCTAGGGGTTTCACCCATCTCCCTATCTTTTTATAGTGATCTTCCGCTCTGGTTTCTTGTTGTTATTATACCACTTTCTAGCAACTTAGTGTCACTTGACCTTAGACACACTAACATTTAGATCTCTTGATTGTTTTAGTGTATTTTCCATCGGTTTAGCCACCATGAAGTATATTGTTTGCAAACCCAGTTTGGGTGGGGTTTAGTTAATTGTTTTGTTGTTCATTTTCTGTTATTAATTTTAGTTTATTTTCAGCAAGCTTTTTTATTTTTTACAAACATGATCTGGGCTTAATCAATTAATACACTTGCACACACAAGAAAACCTTAAGTGAAGGGCACTTGGTTTACACCACCAAGCCAAGACTTAGCATAATAAATTTATCTCCCCACGTCGAGAGAAAGATATATTGGTTGATCTCCCTTCACCATTTTCGTGTAACGTGTGTCCTACCACCCTTGCACTACCAAGGTGTTTGTCGTGGAGACTATTAGGCCTTCACCGCCATTTTTCGCTTGGGCATCTTACCCCTCCACATTGGGCTCGAGTTCATAGCCCTTTGAGTCCCCAGAGTGACTCTTCTCCTAGTCCTTCTGATTCCTTATATGATACTGAGCCTCCTTCACCACATATCGTCACTATGTTTGGACCCATAGCCAGTGCAAGAACCCAAACTAGAGCTGGCTCCGGTTCTATCCCAGTGGTCACATCACGCGAAATAGTCTCAGGAACCATTCGAGGAGCTCCCATGCTCCCCTTTATGGCTAAGCTAAGTCTGATAGATTTTAACTAGTTGATAAATGACCCCATACACCATGATGTTGGTTGGCCCTCCATGCCGACTAAGCTTCCCTAAGACATCCAGAAGTTTGAGGGTAACGCTGGAGAAGATCCTACCAACCATGTTTGATCCTTCCACATGTGGTGTTCATCCAACTCCATAACGAATGACTCCATTCATCTTCAGCTCTTCCAACACATGCTCATTGGAGATGCTGCAAAATGGTATGTAGACTAGCCCTCTACATCTTGTTACACAAAAAAATTTCACCATGACTTTCTACAGTTTGTGTGAGTCCATCAACACTCATACATACCTCCTTTGCAAGTCTTAAGCCTAAGCTCTTCATGTCAAGCCTTGAAAATGGCAGAAAGACATTAAAAATATCTCAAAGCCTCGTTTCGCACTTTATCCTAGCATTGTCTGCGATGCCACACCCAATGGTCATGTTTCCTGTGAACCTGACTGCTATGTCTATTGACTAATGGGTGCGAACCCCTGTAAAAGTTAAAAGGCGTGAGTTCATTCTTAAAAACTCATCTTGGGTCACTTCTGGACACTTCTAGAAGGAATATTGCACTGGCAAGTCCGCTCCACCTTGGTTCATCCATTCCATAACTAAGGGAGCTAACTCCATGATATGAGGTGCTTATCCCATTGAAGGAGGAACTTATCCCTTCAATGGTCGACTTGCAACTTCCTCCATTTGCACTATAAATTCAGGCATTGGGCTAATTGTAGGGGGGGTTGAAAGTTGAAGATTCTTGAGGGTAAATGCTACTGGAAATTAGACTTCCTTTTTGAGCTTGTGAGAGGAGAGATCACATACCTTTCATTTCATTTGGGAAGTGAGTGAGGCTTGTCAAAGTAGAGGAGGCTCCTGTTGGACCCTGGAAAGA
>APFE030245707.1:90976-104647 GCA_000404065.3 Pinus taeda
AAATGGCAGAAAGACATTAAAAATATCTCAAAGCCTCGTTTCGCACTTTATCCTAGCATTGTCTGCGATGCCACACCCAATGGTCATGTTTCCTGTGAACCTGACTGCTATGTCTATTGACTAATGGGTGCGAACCCCTGTAAAAGTTAAAAGGCGTGAGTTCATTCTTAAAAACTCATCTTGGGTCACTTCTGGACACTTCTAGAAGGAATATTGTGCTGGCAAGTCTGCTCCACCTTGGTTCATCCATTCCATAACTAAGGGAGCTAACTCCATGATATGAGGTGTTTATCCCATTGAAGGAGGAACTTATCCCTTCAATGGTGGACCTGCAACTTCCTCCACTTGCACTATAAATTTAGGCATTGGGCTGGTTGTAGGAGAGGTTGAAAGCTGAAGATTCTTGAGGGTAAATGTTGCTGAAAATTAGACTTCCTTTTTTGAGCTTGTGAGAGGAGAGATCACATACCTTTCATTTCATTTGGGAAGTGAGTGAGGCTTGTCAAAGTAGAGGAGGCTCCTGTTGGACCCTGGAAAGAACTTGTGCAACATCAAGGCAAAGGTTATAAGGTTATTTTATTCATAAATTTAATACAATCAAGTTTGTTTTTCTCAATGAACTGTCTCTAATGGTTTATTTTTTGAGCTCCTTGATCTTCATAATGAACATGTTTTATTATAATATCTTTGCAGGTGTTCTTTGATGTCTGTTTGTTTTTGTATGCAGGTTATCAAAAGGGAACTGCTTGAAGTTGTTGGAATAAAGCTGCCACAAACAAGCGTTGGACCGAGGTAGGGTCTATTACACCTCTTAGTTATGAATTGAAACATGTTTAGAGAAAAGTAGATTTGTTTGTGCTCTTTGTTGCTAGATATCATTCGATACTAGGGATATCAGTCTTGTCCGCAAGAATGATTTATCCAGCCAACAAATTGGTGACTCCGCTGGGGACTGGTTTGGTTTGGTTTTTGATTTGTCTTTGCTTTGACTTGAGAAACTTGAGTTTTGGTTTCTGATTTTGCCTTGATGTGTGTGAGTTTGGGTACTTGTTAGATCCTGGTTTGATTTTTATTTTTCAAATTTTTATAGTGTAGCACAGAGCGGCACCGCACCTAGTTCTACTAGGGGCCTGCAGACCCTGTCAAAAGTTTGAAAAATCTAAGATCCATCTGCCCAGTTAGGTTTAGTTTTTGTCCACAGCTGTTAGTTTATGCCCAGACTTGCACTTGTCTTGACAAAAGTTCCTTGTGAGTTAGTTTTCATTGGCATTCTCGTTCGAAGTGATTTTCTAGAAGTTTTCCCTGTTGGATTGATTTTTGCTTGGTCTTCGTAGTAGCACAAAGATCAAAAGCCTTAGAGCCTTA
The DNA here is from genome assembly GCA_000404065.3 of Pinus taeda. Taxonomy (NCBI): domain Eukaryota; kingdom Viridiplantae; phylum Streptophyta; class Pinopsida; order Pinales; family Pinaceae; genus Pinus; species Pinus taeda. The sequence goes on from APFE030245707.1 coordinate 92,342, forward strand.
GATCACCCTGGTTCCTCTGGTCTTCTTGCTGAGTTTGACTAGTTTATGAAATCTATCTTTGAAGAGAGCTAGATCCCATTTTTCTCTTTTGAAAAACTTTGATTAAACTTGATTGAAAGTTTTGAATTTCATTTTTTATTAAAACATAATTGGGCATTTGTGATGAATTTGTTGAGTTGAACAAATTGATCCTTAATTAGCTGAAAAACTAAGTTAAGCATCCTTAAAAAACATTTCAAGTTACTTTTCAATCCATTTTTCATTTAGATCTCAAGATTAGATTATAGTTTCTAGTTTTTCATAGAAATTATAGAAGCTTGTTGAAAAATTTGTTTTCTATGGTCTTTAGAGATTTTCTAGAAATCTTAAAAGCTCTCTTAAAAGAATTGTTTGTTCTTGTAGTTTTTGATTGTTGAAAAGCAAAGGGATTTTCCATGAGCGTGATTAGTCGTCTCATTTTTTAAAAAGTTCTTTGAAAAAGACAAAAAGTTTTCCTTTTAGTTGTATGTCAAGAGAAAGATTTGATTTTCAAAGCATTGCATTTTCAAATCTTCCTTAGCTAGAGATTCATTGAAAAGGAAAAAGAATTGTTATCATCTTAGGTGCATTTTTTAGTGTTTTGGAGTCGAGTCTTCACACCATAAGGTTTCATCTCCGCACCCATTGACTTAAGAAACAAACAATAAAATTAAAGCTTAATTAAAATTCATCTAGCAATATTTTTATTTTTTAGGGCTCTTTTCACCAACATAGCTTAGGCTAGTATCTTGGAGTAGGGAGTAATTAACTCTCCCAGATAGTTTAAATAAACAAGTAGTCGATCTTGCGGTAGGGAGAAATTCCAATTGTTACATCTATGCTCTGGGAAAGCTCCTCTTAAAGGAGAAGCACGAGATCATATCTGAACCAGTGTGGGAATCAATCCTTCCTCATTGGGAACGAGAGAAGATATTCACGTATTAGAAACGGTAAACCTCGGATTGACCATTGTTGAGGAGCTTGGGGTCACTTGTTGGTAAACCTTGGATTATGTCAAGGAGCCTTCAAGGGGATTGAGCTTGTTACTCTGCCCTTGCATGCATATCAGATCGTAGTCTGTTCCCCTAGGTATATTTGTTTTCGTTGGTGACCTTAGTGGCCATAATCTTTAGGATTCTTTCGTAGGTGATGGTGGAGGGAAGATCCCACGGTACCTGGAGTAGACATCGACTAGACTCACTTGGACTCTCTGGGGGTTATCTTCACTCGACACGGTTATAGTGGAGAAACTTGTGCCAGTCTGTTTCATTAAGCAGGTTGTCGGGGTAACTGTTGTAATCACCATTACTGTATCGAATTCTGCGACGTTTGATTTCATCACCAACTAGTGTTTTCGATCCGGAAAGATACTATTTGTGTGTAGTTTGATCTCCTAGATTTATTAGGCGTGTGCTTCAAATTGTTTGGTTCTTTAGAGAATTTAGGTGGTTTTCTTGAGATTTTTTTTTGTTTTCGTGGAAAGTAATTAAATAATTAATCCTGGCTGAATTACTGAGACAATCTCGTTGACTTCGAGGGCAGCCTCCCGAATTTACACCAAGTCATCTTGCAGGGCTGCGAGCTCTTGTCACACCTAGTGAAATTAGAGTTGGGTCACCGGAGGCCAGAGAGTCTTTGTTAATCATACATCTTGATCATCTAGTTCAAGCAACATTAAATATTTCTGAATCGATTTCATTTTCTAAGGTGACTGATAGTATCACTCCTACTAGCTCATTAGCCGAAGAACCTGAAATCTCTAAACTTGAAACTGAACCTACTGCTACTCCATCTTCGGGACTTACTTCTCCTGCTTCTAGTGGTCCTAGTTCACCCAGGGTAGAAAATATCATTACCGAGAATCTTCCTTCTAGACTCATTTCCATAGAAGAAATGGTAAGTCCAAACGAAGGTATAAGCATCCCTGAAAATCAACCAGCTATCGAACTTAGGGAGCATGAATCCATTTTCTATAGTCCCATTAGAGGTGACGCTTGGTATATTTTGTTGACTAATATTTTATAAAATCCAGGTCTCGCGTCTTCACCACCTCAATTTCCTTTCCGTCCAACACCCAGAGGTTATTATCCTAATTTGAATATGTCGAGACAGTCATCCTTGTTTTCTCAGATGCCAGAAACTTTTTTACATGGCATTCCTTCTCTTCCTCCTGGGTATCAGTATTTATCTGGTACATTCTCAGGAGCATCTCCTCAACCCATCGAATATGTAGTATCTCTTGGTAATAGCAGAACTAAACCATTAAGTGTCGAAGAGATTCTTATGATGTCTGGTAACACTCCTAATCTGCAACCTCAAGGTAGTTCGATACCGCCTGGGGGGCAGCCACAAGGTACTCAAATATCACCTGGGGGGCAACCTCAAGGTAGTCCATTACCGCCTGGGGGGCAACCTCAAGGTAGTCCATTACCGCCTGGGGGGCAACCTCAAGGAAAGTACATCTCTACGGGACAATATTTTCCTCAAGGTCAACCCCAGTATCAATATGTACTTCAAGGTCAACCTTACTATCAATATGTGCCTCAAGGTCAGTACCAGCCTCAAGGTCAGTACCAACTTCAAGGTCAATACCAACGTCAAGGTTTTCAACCACCTTCAGGTCAATCATTTGTTCAAGGACTAGGAAATGTACAGTATAATTATCAACCTTACACTCAACCTGGTTTTGGTCGTCAATATTCCCAACCTGTTATGGGTCTATACCCCAGAATGAATGTGGTGTGGGATCAACAGACTCCGCAACCCAGTGTGCAGTTGTCATCTCAATCTGGACAAGCTTTTATTACTAGTTCACCCCAGCAACCTGTCCAGCCTACTACTCAAACTTCCACACCTGGGGTAGCTCATTAGTCTGGGCCTAGTTCACCTCGAACTCTGCCTCAAACGTCTGCTGCAACTACTGCGAGCTATTTTCAATCCACCCCACCTGTTTCTGGAGTATCAGCAGCTCCAGTTTATATTGCTCTTGTATCAACTCCTCAGGCCTCTTTACCTCAGTCCGAACCTACAATCCAAATTCCGGTTTCAATGCCTGTAGGAAAACCTAGGCCTAGTACAGTTGTCACAAGTCAACCCCAATTTACTTATCAACCATACCAGGGACAGTACCAACTCGGTCCTGCTGTGCAAAACCCAGCTTATCAGTATCAACCGTACCCTGGGTATACTTATCAACAACCTCAACAACCCTAGCATGATCCAGTTAATCCTAGTTTTCCAGGAGGATATAATATCCCAAATGCAAATCCGATACCAAGTTATCCTGGATATCCTCCTCCCGGGGCTGGTCTTATGACCCCAAATTTTCGGGATCTGAACCATCAGTTACCATTTATAGCAACTTTGGATTTACCTGACTTGTTGTGCCTTACGAATGATCCCATTAATTATCTTCCGTTCTGGCCACCAATGCCAAATAAGTTGCCTAGTGACATACCAAAGTTTGAGGGGAAGTCAGGAGAAGATCTGATGCGGGAGAACCAACAACAAAGCAGCAAAAGTGGACTAGAGGATCAGAACAAAAGAAAAGCCTGATTTAAAGGAGAAAATATATTTAAAAAAAAGATAAAGCAGATAGCTTTTGTGGAGAAAGTCAGGAGAGGATAGGATTGATCCTTCCTAAAATTCTTATATAATTGTAATACCATAGGGGCAAAAGATATCTGTATTGTGAGTAAAATTGTGTGTGAGCAAGATGTAGTCAATTGTGAGCTGGGTTTTAAGGCTGAAATGCCTTACCCTGGAATGTAATTTGTTCTGTATATATATGAAATGTGTTCTAGTATTGTGTACGCCTGTGTGTATTGCATAATTAAGTTAAATCTTGTGTTCAAGCTTGTTGATTGTCCATCGATCACCTGTGGATCGATGGCGATCTAATACCATTTAAGTGTTATATATGTTATTATTTAACCGCTATGTATAAAGAGTGATGGAGGATTGGCATGCTGGAACTGCTTCTATACCTCTTTGTCGTACATCATTTTTCTGTAAGCTTGTCGATGCTTTAATTAAGGGAGAACTATATTCTTATTTTGTGTAGGAACATCTGGCTCCGACTGGTTATCTAAAAATACCAACGGATATATCTGAATATTTAAAAGGTTGTAAGTTTCTCCCAAAGCTTAACAATGAAAACCTAGATGAGTGAAATTCCACATACAAGGAGCGCTTCAGTAGCCTTAAAAAACTTGGTTCTAATTATGTTTGAGCACGATACTATTTTGTTTCCATGCGAGACAGCATGGTTTGAATATTATCCTAATGGAGATTTCAGTGTGATATTGCCTGTAAATGAGACTGCTCTATATAAGGAAGATTGGATTGGCTTGAAGACGTTGGATGATGCTGAAAAAAAGAATCGACTTCCGCCGAGGTGAAATCTCCTGAGGCTTGAGAAGAGACGAGTACTGTGGGAGATGAGAAACAAGAGCAGAGGCGTTGTCAACTGAGACTCAACCTTTATCAAAGAAATTGAAGTCCGATTTGTCCAAGTCAAAACAAGAACCCATTCCAAATCGGTTGAATCCCCGGATCGAAAGGCAACACAAGAATGAACTGGAATGAAGATCCACGTCAATAAATTAAGAGGTTTTAAAAGTTAAATCGCTTCCGACCAGACTTGTGGCCATAATCTACAGGTCCAAGATCTTTTTTTTTAAAGAAATTGGGATTTTGGGCAACCCCCAAATTCTCAGTTTCATCAGGTGGTATCAGAGCAGTAAGATTCTGCGGAAAGAGGTACAGTTGTGTTAAAGATGGAGAGTTTATGGTCTTGCTATTGTGCATATGGTAGTAGAGGAAGGTGGGAAGATTGCAATAGCCTAGAGTGGTTACCAAAAGACCAAGGCTAGAGGAGAGCTTGGTGAGGTAAGAGGCAGCAAGGAGGACTTGCTGTTGCAGAGGTTCATTGCAGCTCACAAGTTAAAGATATTACGAAGACCAGAAGCATATGACCAGGAGGTCATAAATTTTTGTGCCTCGGGAGTCTGATGCGGGAGCAACCAGCAACAAAGCAGCAAACGTGGACCAGAGGATCAGAACAAAAGAAAAGCGTGATTTAAAGGAGAAAATAGATTTAAAAAAAAAAGATAAAGCAGATTTAAAGCGTGCATGCATGAAGCTTTTGTGGAGAAAGTCAGGAGAGGATAGGATTGATCGTTCCTAAAATTCTTATATAATTGTAATACCATAGGGGCAAAAGATATCTGTATTGTGAGTAAAATTGTGTGTGAGCAAGATGTAGTCAATTGTGAGCTGGGTTTTAAGGCTGAAATGCCTTACCCTGGAATGTAATTTGTTCTGTATATATATGAAATGTGTTCTAGTATTGTGTACACCTGTGTGTATTGCATAATTAAGTTAAATCTTGTGTTCAAGCTTGTTGATCGTCCATCGATCACCTGTGGATCGATGGTGATCTAATACCATTTAAGTGTTATATATGTTATTATTTAACCGCTATGTATGAAGAGCGAGGGAGGATTGGCATGTTGGAACTGCTTCTATACCTCTTTGTCGGACATCATTTTTCTGTAAGCTTGTCGATGCTTTAATTAAGGGTGAACTATATTCTGATTTTGTGCAGGAACATCTGGCTCCGACTGGTTATCTAAAAATACCAACGGATATATCCGAATATTTAAAAGGTTGTAAGTTTCTCCCAAAGCTTAACAATGAAAACCCAGATGAGCGAAATTCCACATACAAGGAGCGCTTCAGTAGCCTTAAAAAACTTGGTTCTAATTATGTTTGAGCACGATACTGTTTTGTTTCCACGCGAGACAACATGGTTTGAATATTATCCTGATGGAGATTTCAGTGTGATATTGCCTGTAAATGAGATTGCTCTGTATAAGGAAGATTGGATTGGCTTGAAGACGTTGGATGATGCTGAAAAAAAGAATTGACTTCCGCCGAGGTGAAATCTCCTGAGGTTTGAGAAGAGACGAGTACTGTGGGAGATGAGAAGCAAGAGCAGAGGCGTTGTCAACTGGGACTCAACCTTTATCAAAGAAATTGAAGTCCGATTTGTCCAAATCAAAACAAGAACCCGTTCCAAATCGGTTGAATCCCCGGATCGAAAGGAAACACAAGAATGAACTGGAATGAAGATCCACGTCAATAAATTAAGAGGTTTTAAAAGTTAAATCGCTTCCGACCAGACTTGTGGCCATAATCTACAGGTCCAGGATCTTGTTTTTTAAAGAAATTGGGATTTTGGGCAACCCCCAAATTCTCAGTTTCATCAAGATCTGTCTAATCATTTGATGACTTACCATCTCTGGTGTGCATCAAATTCCATTATAGATGATTCAATTCGTCTTCGTATTTTTCCGTGCACATTGATTGGCCTTGCAGCCAAGTGGTACATTGAGTTGCCACGAGGCTCTTTTTACAATTTTAGTCAGTTAGCCACTTCCTTCCTTACTCATTTTCAGCTGCCAGTCTGATATGACAATGGAACGAAATTATTAACTTCATTAAAACAGTCAACGTCCACATATATTTCAGACCATATTCATGAATGGCGACGTCGACGTCGTTTAGTGAAAGTTTTTATCCCGGACCAAATTTTGGCAGAATGGTTTGTAAAATCATTATTACCTAAAATAACTGAAGATGTAGCCAAGGCAGGAGTAGTTTCCTAAGAGAAATTAATTGCTCAAGCTCAGTACCTTGACTTAGTTTATATGCAGTTAGGTACTTTACACAAGAAAATCCCCGACCTTCCAAAAGAAAATCAAATAACTGCACCTCCCTTATGGTCTCATGCCACTGACGGTATGATTGGTATTATTAATACCAAGAGTAAGAAGAAATCCTCCAAGAATTCTTCTCCTATTATAACTTTACCGGATTCCCCGAAGGGAGAGTCTTCAACTAAAATTTCTGCCGATGTCTATGTCGTAGAATCATCTACGACCAAATCAAAATCTAACAGTAAGAAAAAAGGAAAGAATAATAATAAGCAAAACTCGAAGGAGAAATCTAATAAACCTGAATCTATTGACGAGAAACGTAAACCTCGCTATCCTTGTCTCATCTGCGACGAGGAACATTTTATAAGAGATTGTCCACATCATGTAGAGGTTGTGAAAATCGTCAAAGGTTCATAAACACTTGCTGTTTTGAAGGATCCTTTTCCGAGTCAAGATAGTTAGATGAAAGGTTCTTCCTCTAGTGCCTCAGAAGAGCCCATAATGATGATGTCACATGTAAGGATTGCGACACGATTGCAAGATTATGGAAGTAAGAGTCCTATTGGTGGTAAGGAAGCGGAATCTTCTAATTCCAATCCATCAACCTCAGCTCCGTCTGGTTCTGATTTGTTACAGATCGAGAAACCAAATCCCGACTTAGTAATCAAACCGCCCGCTAAGGGTATACTTCGAAAGTCAGCTTTCAATCCACATGTGAGAGCTGCTCAGAACTATAACATTGTTGAAGATTTAGCTGTTTCCCCTTCAGCAATGTCGGCTTTAGAGGTGCTACAATCTTGTCTAGCACAGCGTAAAATGCTATTGTCGGCTATAGGAGTTGTTGATCTTCAGGACTCAAACCTCACAGTCTTCTATTTAGAAAATAGTACACCTCGTTTACCTCATCAAATGGCTTTCCAGATTCTAGTGTTAGTAAAAAACAGACCTTGGTTTAGGACTGTGATTGATGAGGGAGCTTCAACGTGTATTATGTCGATACAGTGTTGGAAAACCCTTGGTTCTCCTACACTTAATCAATCCCCGTCGATTCTGAAGGCCTTTGATGGCTGAGGGTTTCATCCTTATGGCATTTTTCAAGACTTACCTATAGGGATTGAAGGAAAAACTATTAATCTAGATGTGGAGGTGGTTGATGCCCCTCTCGATTACAACCTTTCTTTGGGTCGCAGTTGGTCTTACGCCATGACTGCTGTTATTTCATCGGTCTTTCAGCTTATTAAATTTCCACATAATGGAAAGATCGTTACAATAGATCAGTTAACTTACTTTTCATCCGACCCATCCTCTGCTGAGAGTATTCAACATGTTGGTAAAACCGCTATCCCTTATAAGGATGTTGGGGTCGGATTAGTTAAAGATTCAGGTTTACTCGGAACTTTTTCATTTCCTCCTCCCAACGTACCATCTCCTTTCGTGACTATTGATATGATTTCATCAAAATCCATTGTTCTTGATGATCCTTGGATCATTCCATTCGATTCCGAGGTGGACTCTCTTAGTGATGCCATGCCTTTGAGTCCCTTTGAAGTTGCTTATCAGGTTGTGCAGTCATTTTCCGACTCAAGTTCAACCAATCTTGATCTAGTGAATGAGATCCGTGGAGAATCACTTTCAATCTCAACCTTAGATTCAACAACCTTTTCTGGAACTATTCAAACTGATGAGCAAATTTGGGAACTATTGTCTATTGATGCGTTACCATGGGAAGATCTTCATCATCGATCTTCGTTTTTACCTGAGATTGATCATTTTGAAAATGATTTTTCCTCTATTTTTACTGCTAAATATGTCAAAGAACCATAGAATCCATTGAAACATCATGATTCTGAACAAAATTTAGCCAATATTTCTCGAACGGTTCCTATCGACATTTCTTTCAAACCTGGGATTGTTGAAAACATTCACATAGGCGCTTCTTGTACGGACACTGAAGTCAAAACATATAAAGCCCTATTTCAAGAATTTTGTGATGTGTTTGCCTGGTCCTATGAGGAAAAGCCAGGAATTTATCCTTCAATCGTTGTTCATGAAATCAAAACCTACCCAGATGCTAAACCCGTCCAGCAACGTTTGCGTCAGATACACCCACGAAAAGCTGCTGCCATCAAAACAGAAGTTGAGAAATTACTTAAAGCAGGTTTCATTTATCCAATTCCTTTGACATATTGGGTATCGAATATTGTTTCGGTTACTAAAAAACAAGGGACAATAAGAATATGTATTGACTATAGGGATATCAATCGTGCTTGTCCCAAGGACAATTATCCAACACCCTATATCGATCAAATTATCGATGATTGTGCCGGCAGTGAAATTTTGTCCTTTATGGATGGCTTTTCCAGTTACAATCAAATTATGATTCTACCTGCCAATCAACCAAAAACGACATTCATCTGTCCATGGGGGACATTTGCTTATTGCAAGTTACCTTTTTGATTGAAGAACACCGGAGCAACTTTTTAAAGGGTTATGTCTTATGTGTTTCATGACATCAGGCACATTGTACAGCCTTATCTTGATGATTTACCTGCCCATTCTTTCCGTAGAGCCGACCATCTCACTCATTTACAAGAAATTTTTATGAGATGTAGGCATTATCGGATTAGGCTGAATCCGCACAAATTTGTTTTCTATATAGAAACGGGTCGTTTATTGGGATTTGTTGTATCCAAAGCTGGCATTCATGTCGATCCTTCGAAGGTTGAAGCCATCATCAAGTTACCACCTCCTTCGACTCTTCGCCTACTCTAGAGTTTGCAAGGGAAAGCAAACTTTTTACGTCGTTTCATTCCTAACTACACCGACATTACAAAAGGTTTCACCCGGTTGTTGAAACAAAACACTCCATTCTTTTGGGATGAGATAGCTGACAAATATTTCGATGAAATTCAACAAGCTTTGACCCATGCGCCATTATTGCATCCTTCCAACTACAACCAGGATTACTTCTTGTATCTCGCCGCTTCCCATTCCACCATTGGGATGGTTTTAGTTCAATAGGATGAATTCAAAAGTGAACATGTGATCTATTATCTTAGTTGGACTTTAACTCCGAATGAGTTAAAATATTCACATGTGGAGAAACTTGCGTTAGCTGCAGTACAAGCCATTCAGCGATTTCGTCATTATATTTTGTTACGCAAAACCACGGTCATTTCTGACTATAACCCTATGCAATACATTTTGACTAAACAATTGCTAGGGGGTAAGTATTCTAAATGGATTGTCATCCTGCAGGAATTTGACATGGAATTTGAGAAGGCCAAGTCAAAGAAGTATTTGGTTTTTGTAGAATTGATGTGTGACTTCCCTCGTGCTGATATCAAACATGTGGTGGAAGAACCCCTTGCAGATGAATCCTTGTTCCTTATCAACACTGTTGATCCATGATATGGAGATATCATTGTCTATCTCCAGAACCAATATTTTCGGCCAGATATTTCACAATCTCAGCGCTGAAAAATACGTTTCCAATCCCAACCTTACACTATTATTGGAGATACTATTTATCGTCGTGGGGTGGATTCTGTTTTCTACCGTTGTCTTACTCATGACAAGGCTAAAAAGGTTCTTAATGACTATCACTCTCGAGCGTGTGGTGGTCAAATTTCTGGGTATGCCATAGCCCAAAATATTTTGCGCGTTGGCTATTTATGGTTGTCCTTATTCAAATATTGTATCACTGCAGTCCAGAAATGCCACAATTGCCAAATTTTTTATCGTAAGATGCGTGCTCCAGTTGCTCCTCTCCACCCTATAATTGTTGTTGGTCCATTCGCAAAATGGGGTATCGATTTTATTACATGTAACCCTCACTCGGCTGGGGGGCATGCGTATATCATCCTTGCGGTAGATTATTTTACCAAGTGGGCCGAGGCGATGCCTACATTTTCGACAGACGGAAAAACTACTACGATTTTCGTTTTCAATCATATAATTGCTAGGTTTGGTGTTCCTCAAGTGATTATCACTGATCATGGGAGTCATTTTCGAAACATCAAGATGACTAAACTTACAGATCATCTTGGCTTGCGTCACGATAGTTCCACTCCATATTACCCACATGCAAATGGTCTGGTTGGAGCAATCAACAAAGTTCTAGTCACCATGATCTGACGAATCATTGGGATTCATAGGTCTAATTGGCATAACATGTTATTTTTAGCGCTTTGGGCGTACTGAACCTCAGTCAAAACACCAATAGGTTTTACTCCCTTTCAACTGGTTTATGGTTTAGAGGCAGTATTACCCATTGAATGTGAAATCTCGTCATTATAAATTTCCGTGCAATTATTACCAGCCACTTCCGAAGAGGAAAAATGTTTATTATACTTAGCTCAATTAGATGAGAATCGACGTAATGCTGCATTAGCTGTCGAAACTCATGCCAAAAGGATTAAAGCTCAGCATGATCAGAATGTTACACCCCACAATTTTTTGGAGGGAGACCTAGTCTTACTTTATGATCAAGCAAATGATAAGCTAGGGGTTGGCAAATTTGTACCCATGTGGCATGGTCCATATATTCTCAAGAAAAAGCTGGCAAAAGGGGCCTATGAGTTAGAAGATTTTGACAGTGTCTCCTTAGGTAAACCTAGGAATGGGCTTTATCTAAAGTGATATTATGCTTAAAATATTAGTGTGGAGATTTTTTAGACTAGTTTCTTTCTAAGTTTGGTGTGTTTTTAGATTAGGAATGTGTGCTTTACTTCAGAGAGTGTTTTTCATTATTATTCCTACTTATCTTTATTTTACTCTTGATATTGCAGATGTCAACGCCTCTCCAAACAAACATCGGTTTTGTTGATGGTGCTTGTCGTAGTACACGGAACATCTCTTCCGTAGCTTGGGTTACCTATTCGCCCTCTGATGAGTTCGTATCTATGCATGGGGTAAGCCTCGGTCAAACAACGAACAACATTGCAGAATACAGTGCAATGATTGAGTTATTATATGAATCCATTTCATTTGGAATTTGGAGTTTGATTGTTAATTTAGATTCAAAACTCATTGTATTACAGCTTAATAGAGTTTATGCCATTAGAAATCCAGTGTTATTACGATTATTTTTGAGAGTCCGTCTCTTGGAACGAGAATTTGATTACATTGAATATCAGCTCATTCCAAGATATTTAAATACATTAGCAGATGCAGTTGCTTCTCAAATGCTAAATAGACATTTGCATTAAATCAAACAATAAATTTAAAAACATCCCATAACATATTTTGCAAGATAACCAATAATAGTAATATAGCATAGCATAGGAGGGTGCCAAAATATACATAGTCTGCGATCATAGGTTGAAAAACACCTGATGATCGGCAAAAATGATAGCATAAAAAGTCCAAAAATGAGTCTACAAGGCAATCATCTTATCACTGGTGATGATCACGATAAGACACCACTGCTCGGGCTACCCTACAAAGGAACCTCCTAAAAGCTCTTGGGACCCCCATCACATAGTGCTGAAGTCTAAGAGGAATGTCATCTATGTTGGTCTCCGGAATATCTGCGGTCAAGCGCTCTAGATGACCCTCCAATTTG
>APFE030245729.1:7778-62549 GCA_000404065.3 Pinus taeda
CATGTCAAACTTCAAAAAAGAGAGAAAGTCATTAAAAAACATGTTTATCTCTGGGTACGTAGGTTCTCTCTACCTTGCCTGCGTGTACGCATCCCAAGTTCATTGTACCTGCGTACTTGTACGCTCTGTAAGCCAAGGGATGGGTGCGTACTCGTGTAAAGGTCAAAAGGCGCGAGTTTCATCTTAAAAAATTTACTTGTGGTCACCTTCTAGAGCTTTCTAGAAGAGTGTTTGACGTGTATTGAGCGCCTCCAGATGGTTCATGCATCCCTATGATAGAGGAACTTATCCCATCAAGAGAGGAGCTACCCCATCCAAAAGAGGGAGTATCCCATTGATGTTGGAACTGAATAACTTCCTCTAGAACACTATAAATACAGGCATTGGGCCAGAGGAGGGGAGGTTGAAAGCTGAACATTCCAAAGGGTAGATGCTGCTGGAATTAGGACTTCCTTGTAAAGCTTGTGAGGAGAGATTACCATCCTTTCTTGTTTCATATTGGAAGTGGGTGAGCTTATCAAAGTAGAGGAAATCTCTTGCTAGACCCTGGGAGGAGCTTGCACAACACCAAGGCTCAGGTTGTAATGGCTCCTTTTTTGTTTCCTTAATACAAATAAAGTCCATTCTTCTCAACAATTTGTTATTAATGAGTTGTTTCATATATTCCTTGGTCTATATGTTGAATATGTTTTATTTTATGAGATATTCAGGTGCTATTTAATCGTTTGATTGTTAGTGAATGTAGGTTTCGAAGTGAAGGAGGATCTCATCCGGATCGACGAGGCTGGACTACTACAACAGCGTTGGACTACAGGTAGGATCTAAACACTTGATTTCTTGTATGGTAAATGCATGTTTAGAGAAGGATTGCTCTTAATTGTCTTGTTTGTCACTAGAAAGTCTTAGGCTTCTAGGGAGGTTGGTTTTGTCCGCAAGAATAACTCTTTCCGCATGACAGAGCCTACCTCAAACAAATGTTCAAAGGAGCTTTCGTTGTACCACTTCAGCTATCATTTCCTTCTCCTCGATGAGTGATTCACCTAAAACAACACAATAGAACAACAGAACACATAACAGAGTACAACAACGATCTATTTACTTACAAATTCAAGGAATCATAAGATATCAAGTGTATTTTAAACATGACATAGGAAAACAACATTTATTGTATTAAGATGAACAATAGCAAAGCTTACAACCAAGCCTTGTCATTGCAAGCTTTCCTAAAAGGGTCCAGCCAGTATGTTTCTCCAAGCATTCACTCTCAAAAGGGTCTCCCAAGAAGATGACAACTCTCTCTCTCTCACTCAAAAAACACTATTACAAGGCTAAGGCAATCCACAACCAATTGCTAAACTATCAGCAATTCACACTGCAAACTATCAAACTCACACCAAAGCTAGCTTATTTGCTCAATACCAAAAAACTAGTTGATCATAGCAATGGGGAGTGCTTTTATAAGAGGAAGAGCCTCCATAAATAAGGGAGAGGGAGCTTATCCTCAAGGGAGGTTTCTCAAAAGGCGGAACGACCATCCCAGAGGAGGAAAGGCAAACTTCCTTGACCCAACAACCAGTTCCAGAATCACCCAGAAGCATTATGTTCAAACTAATTTGCTATATCTAGATCATCACAAGTCATACATTGGGGTTCAACAATGATGTCGCAAAATAACAATGTATTCAGAGCCATCGTCGCAAGAAATATTTTGAGGAATTGCACCAAGCTCTAAAATTCGATCGTCACAGGAAATAGATGTACCCCTGCAACAACATCGCGACGTTCTAGTTCATTACAGAGAATCCTCGCAGGCAGAATAAGGTTTAGCTACAACGATCTTGAAACATGGGCAAAAGGGGTCAATCTTCAGGATTAAAGAGCACTTTTTAATCTTCTTTAATGATTGGGAAGATGTGGACATATTTATTTGATGTATCACACAGATAAGATGTCGCTCAGAGACTGACTTTACTCGGGATCAGGGGATATGAGGCCAGTGAAAAATTACTGTGTAATAGATGCCCCCTAAATCATGAAGGCCGAGGGAGTGGGAGGGGTGAAATGCTTTATGAAATCATAACCAAACCGGAACACCATCACTGAGAGCCTACAGGCACAAGTACAAGTGATATCTCTGACAGTGAAAGAAACAATTGAAGTCTAGGCATGGGCACAACCATCCAAAAGACAGATAGAATTGGTCTGTGGTATGGACGCAACCATCTAATCAATAAGACCATATATAAAAATAGAGGTATGGTCGCAACCATCCAAAAAGACTCAGGTATGGTCACAGCCATCCAATCAAAGAGTCATGTATGCAATCACGAACCAATCCACGCAACCCGAACCTATGTAATCTTAGTCCGAGGTCTTGAATCCCAACCGATCATGGTACAATATCTAATATGTGAATAGATGTGCTGAAGTTGAGCATACTACAAAATAGATTGATTACCAGCCAATGACGTAAACTGTTAACAAGCATCAGAGAGACCTCCATTAATGTCAATGGTTCTCAAGGTACTGCCAGTACAATCCACAAAGTGTGAAGAATGATCTAGATTCAAACACTCGTGGAATCACCCCATCAAAGACCAATAATGCAAGCCTATCATCGAGTGCAAAGAACTTTCCATTGAGGCATGCAAGTTCCAAGGTACTGAAAGGAATCTCTATATCAACTTCCTAGATAATGAGTCAATGTCAATAAGAAGTGATGCGTCGCAGGAGGGCCATAATGTTTCTCACATCAACAACACGAGACAAGGAAGAAGATGAAGATGGATGAAGCAAAGGATCAGAGGAGGAGGTAAGGGTACAAACTGTAGAAGGATTAAACTCATGAACATATCGGCGACACAACCCCAGAATGCACAGCATTTTGGTACCAAGGGACAAGGATCAAATAGAATGAGGCTAAACGACAACCCAAACCCTGGAAGGCCAATGACGATGTGAGGATTTCCCAAACCCGACAAGAAGAAAAAGCGTCGATGTTCAAGAGTGACTAGCTGTCATAGGTAACCAATGGTATATTTCCAAATTTCCCCCCACCATTGCTGGCGAGTACCCCAATTATTTTTGAAAAACAAGCTTGAAGGGGATAGCATATGCTTGTGATATAAGTTCATCCTTTGGAAAAATCCAACTTGGTGAAATTTTAACGAGCCCTAGGGAGGAGAAGCTCGGGTCTCATCACAGCAACAAGTCTAATGTCGTCAGGGTTTAACGAGTCCAACATAGGTAAAACTCGAAGTCTTTTTCATGTTTAGAGAGTTTGAAAAAGACATGGAAAAGAAAACTCCAGGGGGGCCCTTTTCGTAAGTTGGTATCTCTCAAGCCCAAAATGGTAGAAAACAATACTTGAGAGAACCGCTTGACCATTTCGGTCAAGGAGTACTTTTTGTAAATAGTGTTTCCAGTCTGAAAAAGTAGAAAACTTACTGGAGACACAACGTTTCGTGAACAAGAACAAGCTTGAAATGATAAGAGCTCGGCCATCTTTTCATTTTTAAATAGTCGGAAAAGAGCTGAAAGCAGACCTCCATTTTTATTCTCTTTAACGAGTCAAAAAGGGAAAAATACTCAGCAATATTTTCATCTTTTAAGATTCAAAAAACATCTTAATGAGGACTCATCCTAGAGGAATGAGTGGTATAAATGGTAGCAACTAGTTCTGG
Source organism: Pinus taeda (assembly GCA_000404065.3). Lineage (NCBI taxonomy): Eukaryota > Viridiplantae > Streptophyta > Pinopsida > Pinales > Pinaceae > Pinus > Pinus taeda. The sequence goes on from APFE030245729.1 coordinate 11,462, forward strand.
CAATGGTCAAACTGCTCAAAACATGTAATGGTCAAGAGGCTGGCTAATAAAACCACTCATCGTTGTTCCCTTAGGAAAGGAAAAACAACCAAGTGAAAGCATATGATTAGCCAAAGAGATGGTGGCAATGGAATGAAACAACCAAGGTACATCTAGTAGAATTTAGTGGATAAAAATGGAAATCACAAGATGTAAATCGGGAATGGGTTCATTTTTACACAAGCTTGAACCATGGAGAAATTTTCTTTGATTCGGTTTCAATTTTACACAAGCTTGAAATGAAAAAATATGCTTGTTATAAGTTCTCATGCCCCCAGCATAATGATGCAAATAGAGGTACATGCCCCCCAAGCTTCATTGCATTCAACAAGGTGGATGGAAAGACTCGACTCAAATTTGATGAGATCTCAATCAAAGACTCGATTGAAAAAGGGAATTGTTTCATTTTTTAACGAGGTTAACACAAGTCCAGAACTATCCTCAAGATGCCTTGATTCATTTTTTAACGAGGTTGATACAAGATCAAACTATCCTCGTACCCTTGTTTCATTTTTTAAAGAGCTTGACACAAGATGAAAACTATGCTTAGCACCCCTTGTTTCATCTTTTAACAAGGTTGACACAAGAAAATAACTCTCCTCTGAAACTATTCATGGGCCATATGAGAACATGACTCCCAAGATTATCTGAAAATGGGGCTCTTAGGCTTCTTGTCTAACTTACAAGAACCTCTCCCACTTCCAAAGCTTTAAATTTTCCCAAGTCTATTTGATCAACTGATGCGAAAATAAGAAATGCTTGGAAATATGGGTGTATTCTTGTAGTTGTTTTCAACTGATTATTTACTTTAAAATATGTTGTTTGTGCTAATATGGGAACATACTTAAACTAATAAACAAATGCATATAACGGTAGTTGGAGCAATAGTAAAACAAACACATAAGGCAACAATATAATATGGAGTTCACCCTGATATCTTGGGCTACGTCTCCTTGAGCTCTAATCAACTCGATTAGGCTCTCTGGGATTATGGAAATAGTTCTTTTACGAGTGCCTACACTTAACTCCAATGTTTTACATAGGAACATTGAGCTCATAACACCATCTCATCCCTTGGTTCTTGGAGCTCTTCGGCTTTCTAGCTTTGGCTCTTGGCTCTGTCTCTGGCTCTTGCTCTGGCTCTTGCTCTGGCTATGGCTCTGATCTGGCTCTGGCTCTGTGCCTCTAACTCTGGTCTTGGCTCTCAGCTCTCGCTTTTGGCACTCGTTCTGGCTCTTGGCTCTGGCTATGGCTCGTGGCTCTCTACTCTGGCTTTTCTAAGCTCTTTCTCTTGGCCTTTACATGCCTCTCTGAGTCGCTCGACCTCCAAGAAACTCCAACAACAATATGCTACTGTCAGTTGAGCTCTCTGGCTTTTCACTCGACCTCCGAGTGACTCCAAAGACTCTTTGCGCACTCTATTTGTTCACTCTTTTTCTCCTTATTACAGTGAGCTCTTGTTCTGGCTTCTCTGCTTCCAAGTCTGCTTACTCCTTTTTTCTCTTTTACTCTCTATCTGTTCGTGGCTTAACGCCAATCTGTCTCATGACTATTCGCTTCCTCTCTCGGCTCTTCAAATCACCTACCTCTATTTACTGGAATTCCCTGCTCTGCGTCATCATCACTGTAACGCTTCACAGAGAGGTGGCCACTTGTTTCCTCACGATCTGAGCCAGCTCTTCCTCAAACAATTCGTTACTTCAGCTACTCTATGAAATGATTCATCCGCCAACTCAGCGGTCCAATCAGACTTGAACCTTTATGTGCTGAAGCTTATATGCTCCGTCTAATCTGGTTTTCCATCAGGCGCAATCTCCATTGTTAGATCTGGGGCCTCCAAATCCTACGGTTATCACTCTTATCATGTAGTTGACTTGCTCGAACGTTAGCCCGCGATGAGAGAGTTTTTCTCTCTCATCCGCCGAACATGCGTCAATCAATGTATGGAATAGCTGGGTCCTCTAACAAACCCGCTTACCACCCAAAACACTTCCGATACTCCGTCGATTTTGGAGCGCATGACCCACCTTCAGTTTTAGTGCTTTTCCCACGATTTCTTGGCTTTCCTTGTGACTGAGAGCTCGAGGCTTTACCATTTTGAGCGGTTTTGCCCAGCGATGCGTGATTTGCGCTAATCATGCATCAGAAATGAACTTCATTTTCTAATCTGGATTTCCCAAGTGCTAGTTTGTGTCTTGCGTGGTCTCCATGGACCTCGGTCAGCATACTTTGACCAAAATTCCTCGTTGCTCTGTGTTGGCTATAATTTTCATTCTTCAGAGGTTATTTCTGATAGGCTTCAACATCCACAAGACTTTAAACTCTGGTATGATTTTTTACAGAGTTCAGGTAGCTTTAAGGGAGTTTAAGGATCCAAATTCGGATCACGCCTTCCCACTAAAAGAATTTTTGGTCCACTAAAAGACTGATATATTGATCTGAGCAGTAAATAAGAGTAACAACACCCTCTTCTTTTTTACCCTCCCTACACTTGCCTTTGCATAGTGCCTCTAGGCCAAAAATTTTAACCACTTCCCCTCTTAGATAGGTTGGTCGTTTTGGGAAGAACTGTTTTCCTCCTTGACTTCATGTAGAACTTCCGCTATGAAGTTTACAGAAGGTAGTTTGAACTTCTTTGCCTTGATCCTTGATCCAAGGTGGCTCAAACAAATGTGAAGTACATCTAATCCACAAAACTTTCATTTGTACCTGTTTGAAAAGCTGCCAACAACAACTGTTAACAACAGTAGGCATACAGACATCAACTACATGGACTAACTCCTGCTTCAACAAAGAAACAGATTTCACATCTTGTGAACCCTTCCATGTCTTATATCTGCATACAAATAATTAGCTAGATAACAAGCCAATAAAACATGCCTTTACAACAAATGACCCTTCAAGTCAAGCATGTAGGAAAAAGGCCTTTAGGACTCTTTTCCAAAAGATGAAACACTTCATCATTATCTCCATTTTGGAGTCCAAGTTAACTTCTCCTAAGCCAACGTTACATGCATCTCATGCTCATGCATGCATCCATCTATCAACTTTCGCTTAAGTACAATGTACTGTCGAAGCTAAAATGTATATATTGTTGCAACTATAAAGTGAGTTTCATACTCAACTTCTTTCTATTTACCATTTGGTAAGATCCTGCAACTTGCATTTATTCCACAAATAAATGCAAACAGATGCATCAATAGACATGCAGTCTTAATTGAATAAGGGCTATAACCATTTCTTACCAATCCATTTCAAAGGTCCCTCCTTTGTTTGCACATCAGCATCAATATGTGAATCATCCTGAACCACATCAATCATTGAATCTTTATTTCCATCCCTTCCATTTTCTTTTTCCACCTTCTCCTTTAGATTTGGTGAGTGCTGGATTCAAAGTCCAACACCTTTTAGTAAGATGCCCTTGCTTATGGCAGTAAGTGCAACACACATGCATCATTTTGACAGCATGATTTTCCTTGTCCTGTGGACCTTTGGCTGATTGATTCTTTTCCTTCAAAAGTTTCCTATACATGGCCATCCTCTTCCAACATTTAGAAACATAATAGTTATCCAAACCACAAAAGGAACATGTAATTCTTTTTCCATGCTTTAAAAGATCAAAAGGAATGTGTTTAGAACCAAATTTATACCTGCCTCTTTCACCTTTATTGCCTTCATGAGGAGGTGAAGCACACGAAGAAGTGGCTCCCTTTGGAATACCATCACTTTCTTCAAGGCTATCAGAGTTTCCACAACTATCTGGTTCAAGTGTGTTCTTCTGGACATCTGCATCATGTGAATGATGTTTCGAGCTATTGCATTCCTCCTTAATACAATCTTCATACTTTTGAGGTAAAGGACCTGCAATGAAACTCCTTTTTGGAACTATTTCAATGGCCTTCATGGTAGCTTTGGAATTCCCTCCAGAAGACTATCCATAGCAAAGACCCAAATACTTAGGCCTTTCCTCAACCATTATTGGCTCAACAATACCTTTTGCATGTTTTCCCAATCCTTTTCCTTCATATCCCATCTTGTACATTAGCTTGGAACCTATGCCTCGGGTATGTTTTTCAAAAGAACCAATATAAGCATTCTTAGAAGAATTTGAAGAGAAACAAGAATGGTTTACCTCTTCTTAAAGCTGATACTTGGCCAAGGCTTCTTTTTCAACCAAGAGTTGTGACTCCAACTCATGCATCCTTTTCAGGTTCATATTTGCAATATGAAGTTGCCTTTCCATTTCCTACAATTTTCCAGAAAGCATCTACTTCTCTTCCTCCATGGAATTCAGCTGCTCTCTAAGTATGTTGCTCTTCCTTCCATCCTCATACATTTCTCTCACCATATCCATCATGGTGGACAAGTCTTGCTTCATGTCTCCAGTAAAGGAACTTCGGGAGCAAGAAGAATTTGGGAACTCACTTGTAGAAGTTGTCATTTTCAAAATGCATAAAATAACTTCAAACAAGATTATTAAAGAGCTTACTCAAGAAACCTTTTGCGACAAAACCTCTTGTGATTCAAGGGTTTCTTTGAGGTCCTTTGGGATAGAAGAATTCCTTTAACCCTTCTTCCTTCTTGTCCTTCCTGGACTGAGCTATCAATAGCTTTCCCTTCACCTCTGCAAACTCAAACAATATTCATTCTGCAACCAAGCATACAATCGATGAGGCAATCAATCTTTGAATATCCAAACACCTTTTAGACAAGAAATCTTTGCCCTATCAATCAAGCATTCTTTTACAACCTTCTTTGAAGGTGGGGTTAATCAACCTTAAGTTCTAATACCACCTGATCTGAAAATGGCACTCTTAGGCTTCTTGTCTAACTTACAAGAACCTCTCCCACTTCCAAAGCTTTAAATTTTCCCAAGTCTATTTGATCAACCGGTGCGGAAATAAGAAATGCTTGGAAATATGGTTGTATGCTTGTAGTTGCTTTTAGATGATTATTTACTTTAAAATCTGTTGTTTGTGCTGATATGAGAAGATACTTAAACTAGTATACAAATGCATATAACATTAGTTAGAGCAGCAGTAAAACAAACACATAAGGCAACAGTATAATATGGAGTTCATGTTGATATCTTGGGCTACGTCTCCTTGAGATTTAATCAACTCGATTAGGCTCTCTGGGATTATGGCAATAGTTCTTTTACAAGTACCTACACTTAACTCCAATGTTTTACACAGGAACATTGGACTCAGAACACCATCTCATCCCTTGGCTTTTGGAGCTCTTCGGCTTTCTAGCTCTGGCTCTTGGCTCTAGCTCTTGCTCTTGGCTCTAGCTCTAACTCTGGCTTTGGCCCTGTGGCTTTGGCTCTGGTTCTGGCTCTCAACTCTCACTTGTGGCACTCGCTCTAGCTCTTGACTCTGGCTCTGGCTCGTGGCTCTCTTCTCTGGCTTTTCTAAGCTCTTTCGCTCGGCCTTTACATGCCTCTGCGAGTTGCTCGACCTCTAAGAAACTCCAACAACAATATGCTACTGTCAATTGAGATCTCTGGCTTTTCACTCGACCTTTGAGTGACTCCAAAATCTCTCTGTGCATTCAGCATCCTCTTGATATTCGCTCTTTTTCTTCCTATTATAGTGAGCTCTTACTCTGGCTTCTCTGCTTCCAAGTCTACTTACTCATTTTTTCCCTTTGACTCTTTATCTATTAGTGGCTTAATGCCAATCCATATCATGACAGTTTGCTTCCTGTCCCAGCTCTTCAAATCGCCTACCTCTGTTCGCTGGAATTCCCTGCTCTGCGTCATCATCACTGTAACGCTTCACAAAGAGGTGGCAACTTGTCTCCTCATGAGGTAAGCCAACTCTTCTTCAAACAGTTCGTTACTTCGGTTACTCTGTGAAATGATTCATCCACCAACTCAGCGGTCCAATCAGACTTCAACCTTTATGTTTCGAAGCTTATTTTCTTCGTCGAATCCTATTTCCCATCAGGCACAATCTCCGCCATTAGATCTGGGGCCTCTAGATCCTAGGTTATCGCTCTTATCACATAATTGACTTGCCCGGATGTTAGCCCATGATGAGAGTGGTTTTCTCTCTCATCTACCGAACATGTGTCAATCAATGTATGGAATTGTTGGGTCCTCTAACAAACCCGCTTACCACCTGAAACACCTCCGATATTCCACCGATTTTGGAGCATGGGACCCACCTTCGGTTTTAGTGCTTTTCCCATAGTTTCTTGGCTTTCCTTGTGACCGAGCGCTCGGGGCTTTACCATTTTGAGGGGTTTTTCCCAGTGATGTGAAATTAGCGCTAATCAAGCATAAAAAACAACCTCCGTTTTCTGATCTGGATTTCCCAAGTGCTAGTTTGCATCTTGCGTGATCTCCATGGGCTCGGCCAGCGTACTTTGACTTAAAGTCCTTGTTGCTCCATGTTGGCTGCAATTTTTGTTGTTCAGAGGTTATTCCTAATATGCTTCAACATCCACAAGACTTTAAACTCCGGTAGGAGTTTTTACAGAGTTTAGGTAGCTTTAAGAGAGTTTAAGGATCCAAATTCAGATCACAAGAGGTCTTCACTGGATGGAAGAACCATTCTCTGGGATGAATACATGTTGTTGGATACCAATGATAGATCGGGTTCCAATGCCCCCAGTACATGATGTACAAGACCATCTGCATGATCATCAACAGATGTGGAGATGGAACGGGTAGCCACATAATTGACCTGTGGCGGGGAAGGTGCTGCTAGTAAACAAGAGCTGATAGGGGATGATGGCTACACAGGAGGTACTTGGTGACCAAAGAATGACAATTGATCTATAGTCACAATTCTTCCTTCATGTGGAAAATAAACCACATGGAAAAGTGAAGAGACAAGAGCCCCAATGACATAAATATAGTCATGGCCAAGGAGAAGACTAAAATACAAAGACCTTGGATGACCATCACGTCTATACAGATAGTTTTGCCTCCCAAAGTAACCGCAAACTTTGGAAGGATCCCCAAAGGTTGACTAGTTCCTCCTTCAAAAGCCAACAGATTCTGAGTAACTGACACAAGTTGTGGGGAGCCCAAAGCTTTCCAAGTAGTGGAAGGCATGAGGCTAATAGATGCACCTTCATCCAAGAAAGTGCCAAGTACTGCCTTATTATAGTCGTGTACTGTAACATGGAAAGGCACATAAGATGGAAGGCAGAAGGCAGTCAAGTGACTCCAGTCGAAGGAAACAACTGAACTACTTGGCGGGGGTACCTTGTGATTGCCCCCATGCTCTAAAGGGATCAAAGGACTCTCTTGATCATCCAGGACATAAGAGTCATTCTTTGATATAGGAGAATCTAAAGAGATGATAAGAACATGAGCAATATGGTCATGATGCTCTTCTGGAACAAAGTGAACAACTGGTGGTGAAACCAAGTTTACACTCTTTTCGCCTAATGCTTGGTCAGAAATAGGCATAACACAACTAGGGTCGAGAAGAGTAGGATGGAAAAGAGATAAATCCAATTCAATCTCTTCGTCAACCTGGAGACGGTCCAAAGAGAGCTTTTGATAACCAACTGGAAGTTGGGGTGAAGGAGCTATAAGACTTTCCAAAATGGTAGAAGCTTTATCCATGAGTGGACAAAGGTGAAGGACATGGTTGCCTTCACATAACCTATAGGGGAATCTAATCTTCCCTTTCTTCTTACCACTGCCAGTTGAGGATGTAACATTGGCATGAACTTCAGAGGATGATGAGGGACAAGCTAGATCGTGAGACTGTACTTCTAAGATCCTAGGAATACTAGGACAATCATGGAGAAGATGGTCACCCTTGCACAATTTACAAGGAAATTTAACCTTCCATTGAGGATTAGAAGATTTTTCAACCGAAGGTGTACTCAGAGAAATAGTTGCATGGGTGGCCTCTCGCTTATCTAACTTCTTCTTCCTCGTCTTCCTCTTCTTCTTCTTAGCCTCCTAGTTACTGGATTTGGAACTTTCACCGGGCAAAGTAGGAGAGGAGGATGAAGGAACAAGGGAAGAAGGTGAAGGCTCAACCTTAGAGGCATTGTGTCATGATTCAAACAAAAGGAGACAGTGGAACAAGAGTCATGACACTCGGGACCATCGAGGTTGAAAACAGCCAAAAGGGCAAATTGATGGTTAACCTAGGAAAATACAACGTTGCCATATACGGGGCACTAGCATTTCCAAAATAAGGAAAAGGACTAGGATTCCCATCCGGGGGAAGACCTTGATTGGTGGACTTTGGGAATGTTGCCATATGGGATCAACCTTGAAAGGAACTCTAACTGTAACCAGGAATATTTCATGGGCAGTTAATTTTACGACATAGGAATGAAACTAGGCCTTTTCATTTTTTAAAAGTCGAGAAAAGGACGAAAGGTGACTCTATCGCTTTCGAAGTTTAATGAGCCTGAAAGGACAAGTGCTCAGATGATCCTTTTACTTTTAAGGAGTCAAAAAGGAATAAAATTCACTGCTCTGGAGTACTAGACAAGAGGTTTACCAGACAAATCGCAAAACTACATATACACATTAGTGATCAAATGAAAGAGAAATTACCAAGGACTTTCTATTGATATTGCAACAAGATGATGGAGCTTAGTGAAAAGAGTCGCCTTCACTAAGTGGGCCCGCAGGAAAATTATTGCACAAAGTCTATTTTTAGACTATGTCTATTTTTAGACATATGGATCATGTCTATGAGTTGTAGGATGTTGTTTATGGATGATTGGTCAAGTTGGAAAAAATATATGGACTTCTTTTTTAGACAACAACGGTGACACTGTCAAGTCTAATTATAGAGCAATCAAATATTATTAGCTTATAATAATATTTAGACTATAAATTTTATCTTATTCTCTTGGAGCACTTCAGTTTGAGCTATAGATGTGGCACATGCAGCTATCAGAAGGAAATATGTTTTCTTTGTGGGTCAGTTGAGTTTGCATGCAAGACTTCAGTTAGAACTCAAGTGAGTTGAGTTTAGTGGACTGGAGGTGCAGTTGATGGAGTTGTGTTCAGTTTAGCTTTGTTAAACTGGTTGTATTTAGTCTAACTGCAAAATAGACTAGAGATGAGTTGGGTGAATTAGTTATTAATTAATTCACAAGTTATTAACTCATAATACAACTAATGAATACATCAGTTAACTCAGTTGCATGTCAGTGCATGTTCAGTTCAGCAGGGACAGGTGTTAGAGAATCAGATTGCTATCATTTGTGACTATATTTGTGCACCAGATCTTGCACAAATCAGGGGATTGAGTATGCCAATGAGTTTTCCCACATTGTAGCTTGTTCTCACGTGATTTAGCCAAGGAAAGACGTGGCTGCCTTGGAATTATCATCATTCTTGTGTAGGTATTGAGCAGCGGAGGCAGGCAAGCAGCGGAAGAGATTTGAGCCAGTGATTGATTCAGATCTGAGCTGTATTGTGTGTAACAGGTGGAGCTGGTACTGGATTGCTTGTGAGAAGCATTATACTGTGTAATGTTACATGACTCAATCATTAATATACAGATAGTTGGGGTTTTTAGCGAGATGCTTTCCCCGGGATACATACTGTGTTAATGTGTGAATGCTCTTGATGTTTTATTGTTCTTGATGCTGCTATATTGATGATCAACGTAGAGGAGCTTATGTATTGTGTATGTTTTCCGCAATAGTACATGATCAGGATAATCTCTGTTGAATATGTGTTAAATTAATCAAAATTTCTACACTATCCGTAGTGGAATAACTATGTATACCACCCCCTTCCATTTCATTTTAACCATGTTATGTCATTTTAATCCTTCTTTTCTCTCTTGCACCACGCGATTGGTAGCATATCCTTGCTGTTCCATCTCATGTTGTGTCACTTGGAGTTTTATCATTCGTACCCACCCATGCCATGTTGTGAGTAGGTATTGCACATGCTTCTCTTGCATTTGTTTTGTTAGTAAACCATAAGTATTACGCTATTTTCATGTGATCATTTGTATGTCCAACCTTCACCTTCCACATATATACATATATAAATTAATATTATTACAATCTCCAACATGTAGCCACTTTCTCTTTCCCCTTGTTGGCGCATTGTGATTTAACATCGCATCGTTGCATTACCATTTTGTGCAGCACACATCATGTTTCATATTGAAGTGTCACACCTCTTTACGTGTCACATCACAATTTTGTTTATCAATCTAAGTTTTAATATTGCGCTACAGTGAAAACCCTTTACTCATCATGCCATGAAATTTTGAAATGTGATACACAATCACACCATAATCCATCCCTGAATCACATAACATATTGGTTTGTTAGTCTAGGCTTAAGTGTTTCTTTATGACACAATTGTTTCATTTTGCATGTGATATTATTTTGTGATGTATTTCATAGTTGAATTGCCATACATCGACACTATGGCGCATTACTAAGTCATATCACATCGCAATCTTGATTAACGTAAAAACACATCTCTTAGCCTTAGACTATACTTCTTTTTTACATCGTACACCAAGTCTGAAATTAGGCAAAGTGTAGGAAGACTCTTGGGTCATAGCATGAAGCTGCAACAAACGCAAAAAATGAAGCTTTCTAGTTCATCTGTTCTAATGAATATCTTTGGTCTTCTAGGTTCAATTGATTTGTAGTTCTTCATTATATCATCATCTGAAGAGATGACTACTCCCAAGAGAAGACATAGAAAAGAACCTATGTAGGTAGATTTCGAAGAAAGTCCCATCACATTGCCTAGATATGTTGATACAAAAGTGCTATATTGATAAATCCATTTCTCTAGAATGGTATGAATTCTACAAAATGTTTACTAGGAGATAATATCCCAATGGGGAGGAGGACATCAATGTGTCTCAAAATGTCATAAAATCATGTTTATATAAAGTGGCTTCTCACCCAACAACTTTTCCATGTGGTGAGAGTATAGAGTGGATAGGCAAGTGCATTGATATTAAATAGATGACCATCATAGGTAGTCATGGAAATGAATTTGTTGCACTTACTTATCCTTGGATAGATGAATACTACAAGTTTCCAAAACACCAAATCATGTTCTTAATAGCTAGTTACAACAAGTTTAATGTAAACAACAAATATATCTAGAGGATTTGGTGGTAATACCCCAAAAAGTTTAGAAGTAGACAAAACATGATATGTAAAACAAAGTCACTTAGAAGAGCATATCAGATGATCATGGTTATCTGTTGTAGACTAAATGATGTGGCAACAACAAATTTCTTCAAGGAGAGCTTGTTTCTACTTATGTATACATGCTCAGATGATGGGGCCAACTTCAATTAGGATGAGATTATTTCCACATCCATCTAATCCAATGTAAGAAATATTCAAAATATAGTAGAAGGGAAGCAACCAAAATTCCACGTAGCTTCCTAACTACTTGATGGCATATGTGTTAGTTGTGAGTTTGAGGTGATAGGGTGGAGATGGGCTCTCACTTCAGACATTCAACTTGTGCATATTTACTACAAGGAGTTATGGTATAGCTAGCATACGACATCATATACAAATATGGTGGAGGTCTTCATTAACCATTGTTACATATCTAGGAAAATTTTAGGGGCTAATATTGGCATGTGGGCTAATTTTTAAATATTATTTTGCCCAAATATTATATTATAAAATAGGAATCTACCATAAAAATTGGAATTTTTTTATAGACACTATATAAAATCATTAAAAACTCAATTATTTTACAAAAATATCACCAAACATTTTATAGTTTATATATGAAGGACTAGTAATATTTTCCAAAGTTTTTAAACTTCAAGTTAAATTTCCATCCTTGAAATTCTCACTGACCATATCCTATTTGATTATGATTCACAATGTATGTCAGATTATGCTAAGGAAGTATTACATGAAGTTGATGAATTGTTCACCCCACCAGAGTCAATGCATATTAGAGTTTTTAGGTTATGGAAACCTTGACACCATCTCCCATTATTCATGATCAACAAGATAATTTTACAAGAAGTTGCATGTCAAATGGCTATAGGTGTCAATGGTATGGTGACATGATAGAAAAAGGAACCATGGCCTACATATCCCTTTTAAGTAGGGATGTACAGTATAAAAAACTATAAGGAAACACAAGCATAAGCTACTAACCTAGATTTATTCAAGTTTTGATACAAGACTTCCATAGATATGACCCAAGGGGAATGGTATTAACACATTGTTCCAAATGTAAATGTGAATGGTATTACTCGTCAAAAACCAAGAAAGACAGAACGAATAAAAAACTACTACAATGTTGTAGAATCCCTGAGAAACATGAATGGATCCAATCCTACAACAAGAGAATCTTCTAAAGGAAAGGATGTGGAGAATAAGAAAGATACAGAAAAAAGGTAGGAAAAAAAGAATTTTTTTCAGAAAGAAAAGGAAAGACGTTAAAAGAAGATCTAAAGTTAAATAAAGAAAGAGATAAAAAAAAAGAGGAGGAGGAGGAAAAACAAAAGGTAAGGGAAAAAAGAGAAAGATTACAAAAGGAGGAAGAAGAAAAGAAACAAAAGCAATAAGAGTGTCTTGAAGGTGAAATACTAGAAAAACAAGCCCAAAATGAGGCAAGGTTAAAAGAACAACAATAATAATAGTCTCAAAACACAAGAACTGTTGGTTTACCTAGAATGAATATTGATCTGACAACCTCAAATGACACACCATTAATAGGAGGCCATTTGTTGATTAGGGAGATGGAAATCACTATAAGTGATGATAATCAGGTTATGAACTTGGTAATTTTATGCTTTGACATGAACACCAATTGGATTTTCCACAAAAGGAGAAGTATTTAGCTCGAGAGATAGAAAAACCCATCTCAATAATCATGGAGAGAAACATAGTGTATAACAATTTAGACAATTCCTTGGCCATAGTCTTAGCTAGGACAACCTTTTCCTCAAAAACATAAAGAAATATTGAATATTTAATGGAAAAGGTAAAATAACAAGATAAGACCTTGAATAAATAACATCATGAAATCGAAAAGTTATGGAAAGAAAATCAAGCTTTATCTACCTCAATCTCTTACAACAAATATCGTAAGAGCATAATGTTGGAGGTGAATAAATCATTAGAAGACATTGTGAAGAAACTATATGAGGAGCTTGGTAAACTCCAAAATATGGCTGTGATACTCATCTTGATTCAAAATGTGTGCAACTCAAGGAAATTTTATTAGCCATTTATATAATGTATGCATGGATTAAAAAAACCCTAATTCACTAGAGGCATTGTCGAGAAAAGATGAACTAAGTTGGGAAAGAGATTAAGCTAAACTCAGACTTACCATCCTAGCTCAAGAAAATCTTGAAAAGGATGTGATGAAAACTATGAATACTACCAACAATATCATATCATGATGAGAAAGCTAATAAAATATCACAAGTTAGTATCCATCAGATGCTAAGGAGAGGTGAGGTTTGAGCAAGATATAGAACAAGAAATATAGGAAATGATTCTCACACAACAATCAACACTCATAGAAAAATATACAAAGCCGACCAAAGAGGCATTTGAACAACACCCGGTGGAGCCCATAAAGATGCACACAATTCTCACTTCATTCTTTCATAGAATCTAAGCTGACTTAAAGACAATGGTGCCTGATACGCGTGACTACAAAGTCATCAATGAAGGTTCAATTTCAAGATTTTTTTTATCCATTGTAGTAGATTATAAGGCTTGGCACACTCATATGACCCAAGGATTATAAGGTTAATTTCGAGGTTAATCTCATGTTAGGTGTTTATTTCATTCAAAAGATTATTTTGGAATTTTGATGAAAAAAATTAGAACATAAAGTAAATTAGAAATTAGACAGGTGGGAAGGTGAGAAGTCATCGAACGCGAATAATCGCCTCATTTTATATAAATATAAACCTCTAGTAAGGAGATGGGGATCTTAGGTTTTGAGACTCTTTGCGTAATTTTTTTTTAAAGGGAGAAGCTTGTAATAACCTTGAGGACTAGTTTCAACTTTATGCACTCCCACTATTGGGATTCTTGAAGATAGTTTGTGACATGGCATTGAAAGTTCATCTCTAATAATTAGAAGCTTGAAGGGGCATGACAATGATTTTCTATCATGTGTTATGTATTGCTATAAGAATTTTTTTCATTTATGTTTGATAATATATGATTGTTGTAGATTTGTGGTTGGTTCATGAACTATTTCATTAGTTGTAAGCTCTTAATATTCCAAGAACTTCTTGTTGATTTTTGTATTTGTTTATGATGGTTGTTGATTGTAAATTGCTTCAAAATTAATACTTAGTATATTTTAGTTGTCCTGTGTGTTAATAAGAGGTTTCCATCACTCTTTCTTCAAAATTCATGCTTATTATAAATTTGTTGTAGAATTATTTGTACAAATTCATTTAAAGTATAATCATTAAAGTTTATTTTTCTTACATTCCATCAAGGAAATTAGTTTGTGTTTCCCTTTCATATCTCATCTGTCCAAAATTTAACATTCACAAAAGCATAAGATGACAGGCAGGCCAAGAGACCTTATGTGACTCATTCCAAATGATGTGAAGCATAATTGGAACCTCATATTGGAGATATCCCCTTAAGACTGTAAGAAATGCATTTAGCCCTGTCAACATCACAATAAATATGATCATTGTTTCATAAAATCACTATAATTTTTTTGTGAAATATCAGATGCCAATTGAATAAGACCCTTCTGTGAAATTATCAGACCATTGTATTGTGATACTGGAAGAAATTAAGTTTAAATTAAAAGGAATATTGGAGAATAAAGTATTTCACACTTTTTACATTCATTCATTATGAAAAGATACATAAACTTCATATCTAGAGCACCATTTGATGTAAATTATTGACATAAAATGAAATGGAGTCTATAAGGAAGATTTTCAAAAACTTCATATTGCTATGCTTCAATGCTATTTATAATTAAGGTGACTCTGGAAAGAAAATATATTATTATTTCTATGGATCTGACTAAAACTAATAATTATAGAAGCCCCATATTCACTAAACAATTGGTGTTTCTAGAGTCAAATATAATTGAAAAATTAGATCACTAGGAAAAAAACAACATAACATAATTTATTTATAATTAAAGATTGGGGATTATAAATTTATATTGCAATTTACTATTAGATCCCTATGAAATGATCAAGGTGGCATTATTCTTTGTTCACCCTAGATGGAATTACTAGAGTCCTTCCTCTTAAATATGAAGAAGAATTTTTTGACATTTTTCTACAAAAAGAAAAAATAACACTACACGACAATTTTTTTTTGTAAGTTTGGCAGTGGTAAGGCTACATCATAGACATGTCCAAGAATAACACCCAAATAGGGCGGGGAATTTAACCAATGATTTAACATCTAGGAGCGCCTTAACAATGCACTCTATCATCGTCTATCCAAGACCCCATGGACAATACTACATGACATTACGTTAGAGTTAGATTTAGTAACAATAGAAGACACAAAAAATATCTCAAAAGTAATTCTTTAAGAAATGAAAGATCAATGCAAAATGTGCAAAAATAGGTTGAAAAAATTATCATGGGGAAAAATGAAGAAATTTCTTGCTTCAAGGATCATAGTAAAAAATTACTTAAGAAAATTAAGTTGTTGGAAAACAAAGGACAACAATTTATCAAGAAGGAAGTATCAAAATATTCAGATGTGGAAATTCAAGTTGAAGAAAAGGGAACAAATATAGATGTTATTAATTTCATATCTCAATTAAATTTGAATCCAATTGTAGTCAATTCATACTTGGATGTTGTAGTTCAAACTACATAAATTCTAAGAAAAGATCCAATAATCAAACTAGCAACATAAATATACAAAGAAGATCATACGCCAAAAAAGTAAGGATAATTCCACAAGTACAATAAAATAAAATTAGGACACAAGAAATCATTATTGACACCCAAAAAATAAGAGAAAATATCTCAACCATTCAACAAATCCATAGCACTCAAGACAAAAACAATTGAGTTACATTTCTAAGAATATCAATGTCAACACAATTAAGTGTTATGATGACAATCCATATTTAGAAACCTATAAGTGCAACATTTCACAAAAGATTGAGTTTGGATGGTTATACCATTTCATAATATGAAAATTAAGTACCATGATTAGAATTTCATATTATCTTGTATCATCGAAGATGAAAGCTCTAAGAATTTGGAAATATGCAAATATATTACAAGAAAAAGAAAAATATAACACACCTTTCCATCTGTAAGGTTTGAAGACAAAGCATTTCTCAAGGAGAAGGAAATGTTATGAACATGAATATGCAATAATGAAAATAAAAAATAATATAAATAATAATAATAATAATTCATAACTATGAAAGGGCATGTATCAAAAGATAAAACTCTTTATGAAAGGGCACTTCCATCTAATATTTATATGAGGTCCATCATTTTAGTCAACCATATCACTTTTGTACTCAAAGCATTGATTTATAAATATTACTTATGCTATGATGGATATTATCGTATTTTAGATATTTTGAATATGTGCAATAATGTACTTTGTTCGTATCAAACATATATGAAGGAGAGATATGTTAAATATGTTCCCCCATAGAAATAAAAGTATTGAATATGGAGGTGTTCTACTTGATGAGTTCATTAGAGAAATTTTGAGGTTTGAAATGGACCTCCTAAAAATGCTATAAATAATAATGGAAATAATAAAATAAGATTAGATTACATCATCAAAATAAGGGAAAAATAGAAAAGCTACTTTTTCAACTTATATTTTAAACTTATCTCTCTATGATTTTACTCAAATTTTGAGCGGGATCACTCATTGGATGTATAATTTAATTCTTCATCCAAGGAGTACCCATGTTGTATACTTTCGATGGACACTGCTACATGAAAAATGAGAAATACATTAAAAACATGATTGCAATCACATTTTTCATTTTTATTATAGTAGGGTCCATCAAAAGTATGCAATATAGGTACTCCATGGATGAGGAGTTAATTTTTTCATCCAAAAAGTGCTCCCACTCAAAATTTGAGTAAAATCATAGGGAGATAAGTTGAAAATATAATTTTTTGTTTTTACCTTTTTACTCCAAAAATGGTGAATCATCCTCCATGGTTGACATTATCATCGTGATTCTTATTGGTTCTTATAAATTTGATTTTTGTTGTACATTTTGTTTTGAGGCCCATTTTTGACTTTAAAATTTCTCTAATGATGGTTGTCTGAGTTGTTGATTGTTTTTCACTATTATTGATGAATTACCACTAAATTATTATTGATTTTAAATGAACTTACGTATATTTTTTAATATGGTTTAATCCATTTGCTAAAATTTATTTGACCTTCGTGTTATGAAACCAAATATCTTCTCAATTAGTAATAAACACATAGGTGTGTTATCAATAAATTATTTTAATATTCAAAATAATTAAGATATTTTATTTTTGTTGTCCATCATATATTAAACAAAAATAATTTGTAGCATTCAGATTTATTAAATATAAATGAAAAATTTGGTATATATTATTTATTTTTATTTAGCAATGGACATAATCAAATTTGATTTTACTTATAATAATAGTCACATAGTTCAAAAAATGGCCTTTTGATTACTTCTCTCCTCTGTGCCCTTTTACAACCCTAGCCCACACTCCATTGTCCCTATAGATCACTCCTCAAGAGGAAGTCTACCTCCCCCACCTCCTCTCAACATTGCATCGTTTGCAGACCTGGTTGCACCTTAGATGAAAACGGAAAAAAATTTCAAATCCATGTTTCTCAAATACTTGGAGGAAATAACCAAAGCTGCTTTCCACGTAGCTTAGTCTCAATTGATGGCTTTAAGCCTTGTAGAGCAAGGCTTCATAGGATAATTTACTAATATATAACCTTCTCCCTATCCATTAGGAAATTAGGTTAATAAAGATTAGATACCTATAATTAAAGGTAAACTCTCTCTATCATTATGGAAGAGTTTATTTTTCATTTCTCTTTGAAGAGAAGGAAGATATATAGGCTTAATCTTCAGGAGTGATACTTCATAGGGGCCCAAGGGCTCTATTTGAAAAAATGAATCCCTAATTTTAGCCTCGAAAATGATATTTCTTTTGTTGTTTGTTTGGGTTAATCTCCTACATCTTCTTCTTCATTGTTTGAATGATGAAAATTTGAAAAACATTGTAAATACCTTAAGGAAATGCATTGATAAGGAAGAATTGAAAGAAGGGATGCTTTCTTGTGTAAGACTATGTGAAGAAGTGGACCTTGAATTCTTTTTATCAAAGACAATCCAACCCAATATTAACAACTGGAGCTGTATTTAAGAGGTAGACTATGACCAATTCGCATTCAAGTGTAAGATATGCCATGAATATGGAAACTTCACAAGAAATTTCTTGAAGGCCTCTTAGAAATAAAATCAAACTTAGTAAGGTGAATAGTAGAAATGACCAAGAAGTAGAAGACCTAGTGAGGACCCCAGTTGGCAATGGTGATTCAACATATCCGCCATTAACACTTTGCTTGTACTCTTCATTTTCCTGGCGAACACAACCATGTATCATGATAAGATTCCCTAAGGAAGCCCTCTTCCTCAAATGTCCTAGGCTTGTCCAAGTTTCTAGAAATAATAATTATTTCTTACTCATATTGCTTCCTTAGAGTTAGTGGTAATGTGTTCTCATATAGGTGTTTGTCGCTACCTTATAGAAGATAAGGATTATAATGTCCCAGTGGTGCAAGAATGACATGGATGAAATTAGGGAAAGATAAAGGGGTTTCCATGTAAACTATCGATCACCTCCTTCACACTCCGCAATTACTACAAAAGTCACTATCCACCCAGATCACAGAATTTCTATATTGTCTATAAATATGTTCTTACCATAAAAAATGTTGTGTTACCATCATATATTTAAGCATTATGGGACATTATTAGTTCCTTTCACTAGTGGGTCTTGGCTTGAGTTTAGAACCAAGAATGAATTCATATCGGTGGGATCATTAATTTATTCTTATTCACCTATAGGGAGTTTGTTTTCAAGAATACATCATTGAAAGAGTCACGATTTCACCATAAAAGTGAGCCTCCATAACTTCTTCCATTGCCAAACTAACTCATCAAGCTCTTTGTCTTCCATAATATAAAGATAAGATTTGTTGGTTGTATATTCCCCTTGGAAAGAATAGACCCAATGAAAAATATCTTCCCTGTCGCTCAATCTAACATGGGATGCATTCAAAGAAGTAAAGTAATTTTACCACAACCCAATCCAAACAAGTCAAAAATTTAATTGATTTGTGTCCATCCAACCCTGTGCTCAAATAGACATTATGTTCGAGTCCGCCACCTGATTTATAGTTATATGTCCATTTTTATTAAGGAAAGCTACTAACTCTTGTGGTAGCATGAAATTATCATGCAACTGACCCAAGCATCTTGACTAATTCTAACTTGTTCACCCAAGCTAACCTTCCATGTTAAACCATGTTCAATCACACAAAAGACTCAATAAAAACTTTCCACACAAGTTAAACATTTGGCTTGTGTTTGTTTGTGGATTTGATCCAATATCAGATGGAAAAAGGGAATATTTACTTTCCTTAGACCACATCAATGCATAAAATTTCTGTGGATATCAATATCCATCCTACCTTGCTGTCTAATTCTTTGAAAAAAGATACCATATTTTTTAGACCCCAGTGGCCTCGTTTCTTTGGAATTTATTTTTTCTCCCATTTAACCCATTGGAAAACTCTACTATATTTTGAACCCAACCATAGAAACCTACAACAAGCTTTGCAAATATAAATTAGTATTAATTTTGGAATCCATGATAAAGACATCTAGAAAATCGATATCGCTTCTAAGACAGATTTGATAAGCACCAAACTTCCTACTTGAGACAACCACCTGAAGCTCCACACCTTGATACTTTTTCTAATATTTGCTAACAACCAATGCTAATCGACCTTTCTATAGCTATTGGTTTTTATATAAAAACCCAAATATTTGAGCCCTCCTTCAATGATATTTGATTAAGAAGGGAAGAGATTTTGGGAATTGGTAAGCTCATCTATGGATAGACCCATCGTAGAGAAGGATAATTTCTACAAATTTACCAATATACATGTTGCTTTTTCATATAGAGATAGAGCTGATTTTATCAAGGCTAGATCCCTCCTTGATCCATCACTGAACAATAGAATGTCGTCAACAAAAAATAAATGTGTAATGGTCAGATCTCTGTTACTGAAACACATTTAGTTATCCATTCCTCTTCACCTCAACTAGTAATCTACTTAGTCCTTCCACAACCAGAAGAAATAATTAAGGAGACAACTAACAACCTTGATAGAGACCTCTTTCAGCATGAAAAAAATCAAAGGTGAATATATTGATAAACACCACAAAGGAATTTGAGGTTATACAACACATGATCCAATTGATGAACCTTACCTCAAAACCCAGATGTATTAGAAACATTCTGATGTAAACCAAATTGACCCTATCATATGCCTTATATAAGTCAATTTTGAGGACCATTCGTTTTAGCTTCTTATTTTTAAGACTATGGAGGCCCTCATGCACTACCCCTATGGCCTTATGGACCTGCCTTCCTTCCAAGAAAGAAAATTTCTCCTTTGAAATATTTTGGGATAGAACCAACTTCTGTCTATTAGGAATGTGTTTTATAGTTTTTTTATATACTATTACATAAAGAAATAGACTTTAATTCATCAAAAGAGTGGGGGGAATAAATCTTGGGAACCAAAGCTATAGAGATGGATTTAAATGCATTATACATCTTCTTGAATTGTCTATATCCGTTAACTATTTTAATGAGATCATCCCCAATAATATCAAAAAATCCAGTGAAGAATTCAATTGGACACCCATAAGGGTCTTGAATTTTGTCCTGCTAGAAGTTGTGAAAGACCTTATAAAGCTCCTCCTTAGATACCAGCTCCATGAGAGAGCTATTAATAGTTTCATCAGTGAACTAGGTAAAATGATCAGGAAAATCTATCCCTTCAACTACAGAGATATTCTGGGGTGCTTTCAAAAAGGTGTTGAAATGATTTATACCCAATCTGGCTAGAGCTTCAATTTTTTTGGCCTAGTCTCCATTTGGATCATAAAGAGCCCAAATGGTATTCATAGCCTTTCATACTTTTTCTTACTGTTGAAAAAACTTTGAGTTTCCATCCCCTTTCTTCAACTAAACCCCCCTTCTTTTTAACCTCTGCGTCTCCTCCTTCTCCTTCAGGATTCTATTTCAAGAAGATTCTAGCTTAATTATTATTTGCTTGGATTCCATAATCAAATAAACCCCTCTCCCTTCTAGTCTTCTAACTGCTCCGACTCTTGCTCCACCCTTTTCAAAACCTCTACATCTCTTTGCTTTTTCACTTTCACCTCTTTTAATTATTTTGAGATTTTCCACAAATTGAACTGGGATTGATCCTTCCCTATTCGGGGTATAGGAGATCTAGTGCTCCACCATTATATTACAAAAAGGTTCTTCTTTCATCCAAATTGAGTTAAATTTGAATGGGGATTTGGGTTTTCTCATACGTCCATTTAATTCAAGGAAAATGGGATGGTGATCAGAACTACCCCTACTCCTACCCATTAACAAAAAAGGGATATTTGTCCAACAAGGATTTAGCTAGAAGAAAGAAATCAATACTTCAAGTAAACATTACATCTCTTGATCTCCTATTATGCCAAGTATCTTTTAATTTGATTAAATCCACATCACACAACTTGTAAACCTATAGAAGATGAGAAAATAAATTAGAAAGTGGATCACAATGGGTATGCTGACCCAAAATCTTTGAGATACCTAGAGAGAAACTCATATCACCACCGACCACCAAATTATCAACATTCATATAGGAACATGCCATCAATCTTTCCCAAAAAGCAGACCTATCTTGACAAGGCCTGTAGATATTCGCACATTTTATCTCCAGTTGGTCTGTATATGAAACTACTTGAGGGTTATGATAAATTGCAAGTGATTAAATTAGGGCATTTTAAGCCTCTTGTGAAAATTCATAAACACATAAACATGAATTGAAAGTTTAGTTTTTGCAGAAAACATAAGACAACATCACCATAACAACAAACACATCACAACAAAATGATGAAGGAGTTCACCCCTCTTAGGCTACATCTCCTGGTCCATCTTCTAATGGTTGGGCCTCTTTTATTATGATCATAAAATGGTGTTTATATCAAGTTGAAGTGCTCAAATGACTTTAAAAATAGCTCCAATGGCTTTAGAATGGCCAACAACCCCTGTTTAGCCTCTTTCTGCTCCCAAAAAGACCAAAAATTGAGAAAGTTATGCCTCCTCTCTTTTCCCCAATTCCGTAGGTAATCTCCCCACAATTCGGCCGAAAGCTGGCTCGTGCACCCTGAACTTCGAAACTGCCCACTAAACTTCGCACGATTCCCACTCAATAGGTGAATTTGTAGGGCAAATAAGGGTTCCTTTAGGCCCCCAATCCGGAAAATTTCGGTCAGGTGGTTGCATAGGACCGAGTTGAGGGCCAATTTTCTGGGGTTCTATTAGTTGGCACAGACACGTGGTCATGTGGGTCCCCATGGGACCTTGAGTTAGCCCCTGTGGCTCACCCCTTAATCCTTTCCACCCAATACTTATCAAGTAATACCATGTGGCCTATTGGTGGAGGTTGCGGCTTGTGTAGTAGAGGTCTTGTGTTTGAACCCCTAGGAGGTGAAATTTCGACCTTAACAAAATTTTGGTGGCCACCAAGGTGCCACATGGGAGCCTCTGTTTCGGCCACGTGGCAGCCTATGGTCGGTCCACCTCAACCAATCAACCTCCATTCAAATTCAACCATTTCACATCCAATAGAAACCTACCAAGTGTCATGTTGAGAAGATTGGCCCATGGAGGCCAGTCAACCTACCAAGTCAATAGGCCCAATAAGATGTGCGAATTACTGATTGGGTAGCCCTTCACACTGCCTTTTTAAAATTTAGTTGTTTCCAAAAATGATCAGAACGCGTTTCAGGGAGCATACCGTGTCTGTTTTGAAAATAATAACCTGCGTTGGATTCAGATCACAAAGATCTATCCAGTTGTTCCATTTTTTTATCCATTTCAACAAGTTTCATTTTTAAGCATATTTTTGATCCACCAAATCACCAATCCCAAATACAACACAAAGATATCAGTCCTCAGAACCCCTTCAACACCCCACAAACTCAAAATTTTAACAATACTTTAATTAAAACCTAATGCTAAAGCACCAAAATTCCACCAGGAATCTTCCACTACAAAGCTCCAACTTGAAGCTAGAGATTCCAAAATATTTACAATTGCATCTCTAGAGCCAAGGTTTCCTTGAAGAAAGATGACATCAAGGGATTCAA
Organism: Pinus taeda; assembly: GCA_000404065.3. Taxonomy (NCBI): domain Eukaryota; kingdom Viridiplantae; phylum Streptophyta; class Pinopsida; order Pinales; family Pinaceae; genus Pinus; species Pinus taeda. The sequence continues at coordinate 34,917 of APFE030245729.1, forward strand.
AGAACAAAAGACGTTTGAGAGTTATTCTTTTGGAGGAGCTAGCTAACCCTAGACAATTGAAGGTAAGAAACATCATAGGGAACCAGGGGTAGGGGTTGTCACTACTTCGAGTGCCCCAACCATATATTTGTTCCTTCCAACAACAACGTCTTGACTAGCCTTCAATTTTTCTCTAGTGATGTAAGATTTTCTACCCCTATGGTTCCTAGGAGATTTGGATGGGGAAGAGGGACCCAAACCACCCACAACCTTTAGAGACATAAAAGGTTTATATTTTGACCTTAAATTGTATCTGGAAATAGTATCAGAAGATGAGGAGGAAGGCTTAAAGAGAGAGGGAGAAGGTGAAGGAAAAATCACGGAGGCAAGGGAGATGGTTTAAGGGAGAAATACAAAACATAGACCATATGAGACAAAACTTGACGAAGGACAAGATAAAGAAGGTAAAGGGTGTGAATCCAAACCAAATAATAGAAAGAACTGATAATATTAGATACATGAAGGGAGGATAAGATCGTACCCTACAATAGCCCATGGGGCTTTGGATTGATGGTGAATGGGTGTATTGTAAAGGCACTCCTTGCGATAGGTCACCAGTTCAAATCCCCCGTGGGTGCTTAGGTAGTATTATATAGGAAAAAAAAAGATAGTACCCTACAATAGTGATGTAGATGAAGATGGACCATATCTTAGAGAAACTCAATGAAGGGAAGGATCCCTACAACTATGAGGCCACATGTCTTCATCCTTCGAACTGGGCTCAGTATCGACCTATTGAAAAGCCTCCGGAGTTTTTTATGGCTCTATTCTAGAGAGCGAACTCTCCTTGTTCCTATCCACTAACTCTTCATATTTAAATTTCTAAGCATTCCTCCCCATATATGGTAGAGGGAAATCCTCCAACACATGTCCCACCTTATGAAATATGCGGTGAGGGACTCCCTCATAATTAAGGATTTGTTTGTAAGATATCCCTCAATAATGTACATTCATTGCTACAACCAAAATCTCATGCATATCCAAACTGACCATTACTCAAGTAATAGCCATTCTATTTAACTCTTCATATGAATTGTTTCCTTCCACAAAAGTCCCCAACTTATCCCCAATGAGACAAAAGATGTGCTTTGTCAAGTTGAATTTGAATGCAAACCAACTTCTAATGAGGGTTCTGACCTTTGAAAAAACTTTTAGGTCCTTCTCCCAAATCACCTTAACCCACTCTCACAAATTTTCCATTGTGCACTCCCTAGCATGAACTAAGCCTAACAACACCTGCTTAGATATTTCCACAGAATTCCCAGAATTTACTCCTTCTCCTAGTGTCATGTTCTCCTCATCCAATTTAACCCTTATGAATTTTACATTCTTAGACTTCTTATTAGACCTCAACACGACCTATGAGACGAGGCTAGTTAAAAGGGTTTCCACCAGTCGTGAGGGCCCCTCACTCCCAACATCAAATTTGACATTTTTTTCAACCTAACTGGTTCCATTATTTGTAGGACCTTAGAAATAAACCCCTATTTGCAACGTTGGAAAAACAACATTGATATCCCCTACAAAAATCTGACAAAAAGAAAACCCTAGTCTACCTTCACCTACTGTACCCAAAACACCATTGATGCACCATGAATGAGACCCTAATATTTCCACCATTGTATTCTCTAAAATGGTAGGAAAGCGACATAATAAACTACTCCCTCCCACTGAGAGAACACAAACCCTGTAACACCAACATTCAAAAAAGCCTTTGATTTTTTTTGGGTTACCTGTAGACCACCCCACACTATGCTTGGATGATTAGTATCATTGATAAACCCATGAATAGGGTTTACCTTCAGAATGACCAAGGGAAGCCCAAAAACGGATATGAACTTTCCAACAGACCTTGTTCTAGAAACCCTACTAAAACCTACTCCAACACTAAAAACAACTCTCCATGTACCACAGACAATACCACTAAAACCGATTCCATATTTGGAAGGGAAAAAAATTAGTGTCTGGAATGCCAAGTTTCACCCTAAACTCTAGAACACAGAGCTAAGGTGGTGTCGTCCAAATAGAAGCATTCTCATAAGGGTCAATAGAAAAATATAACCCATCCTCCACTTTTGTAAAACCTAGACCATAACAACTACAACATAAATGGTATGTTTGGAAGAAGAGCACCTAAGGAGTAAGATGGTAGTTCAATCAGTGAGTTGGCAATGTTTGGTTGAGACGCAAACATATCCACCCATGTATGAGAACTATATCAAGGCATCGCACAAATCAATGAACCTAAGATCGAGACTCCATCTAGACCTTTGGTGCACAGTATCTTTGGTTTTTGGATTGTTATCCTACATGCTTATTTGTTGTATCTAATTATTGGATTGTAGAACTTAAGGATATGATGTATATTTGTAAAATTATGGACTATTGATATATGTCCCTTTAATTATTATGTAATTCTCATGTTGGATGTTGTTACTCAATGGATGGTTATTTTTAAAAGGAAAACTCCATTTTCTTATTACTTGTACTTTAGTAACATAGAATGCACCACTTATTTGTTAATAAAAATGTGAGCATGGCTTCTTGCATATAATCATTTGAGTTATTTTCTCGTGTTGTTTGCAGCTTATATTTAAAAATAGAAAAAAAGAAAAAAAAAAAAAAAATTGCATGTGTTTGCTTGTGTTTGTGTGGAAGATATAGGAAATCTCCTTAGATAATGCATAACAAATTTCATGATGAATTCATTCTTGATGCATCTGTTGGGAGGATAATTGTCTCATGCATTCATGTATACCTTCGCAAAGATAATTTCATTTGCAAGCATAGAGCTCATAGTAAGTACTTTGTTTCAAAAATATGAAGAATCTAGGTGAAATTTTTAGTAATATATAGCCCTCCTACCTTACGCTGACCATATGCTTTCTGTTTTTCCAAGTAGTGCATGGTGTTATTGATAGTACAAGCTCACTAGCATTCTTTATAGACCGGGGCCTACGAAATTAGAGCTACAAGTGATGTTTGCAATCAGTCTTTGTGCTTAGAAGTTGGAATGTTGTAAATGATTTTAAAGGGGATGGGATATTCAAGGGGTATATTAGTTTAATGAGAATGTGACAAAGGAGAGAAAGCTAAGGTCTAGTTTCTTCAACTAGTTTCTCTTTAGTATGTGTTTGGGTTCATTTCTAGCAGTCATATTTTTAGTGTGGGTGCAAGACAATAAGGGTTAGCAATGGTGATTCATCATATACATCATTAGCATTCTCCTTATACTCTTAATTTCCCTACCCAGGACAACCATTTATCACAAAATTTTTATAATTTCCCAATGGCGTGAGAATGATAGGGATGAAGTCAAGGAAATAGAAATGGGGTACCATGTAAATGGTTGATTTCCTCGATGTAGAAAATCTTGTAGCTTCACAAGCTCATGCAATTTACTAAAGCACAGGACAAGAATCTACTTCTACTTTCAACTAGCGGAAGCCAATAGATTAATGAAAAAAAATATGAACAAGAAGAAGATAAATCAATGGCACATAACAAAATATGTATCTGGGGGAATCCACAACTCAAAACCCCGCTATCTGTATTGCATGTATCAGAAATATGAGTGAAGATACAAAGCTTGTTCTCACTAGAACAATTCTGCACAAGTATGCTCAACTCTCTCAGCTCACAAGCAAGCTCTTGGCCAACACTTAGACAATTATGAATCTCTCCAAGCTCCTATTTCCTTGCGTTATTCCTAGGATGAATAACCCATATTTAAAGGGAATTCATGCTTCCAAAACCATGCAATCCAAACATAGGTTCTTCTCTAATTGCATGCATGATATTCACAACTCAGTAAATCACACAACTGATAGTACATTGTCCTTGCACTCTAGTCTCAATTGGGTCTTTCTCATAATCGACATGCATGAGTTTCTGATGAGGGAATCTTCAATTTACTAGAGTGACACTTATGGATGCACTAGTGCACCAACTGACTGTTAAGTCTCTATTAGTTCCTCAAACAATTTGGAACTAATTTAACTTAACATAACTCAATAAAATGAGTTATCTAATTAACAACACAATTTAAACTCGTACTGGACCCATAAAACTTAGGGAGAACATATACATGGCTTCAGAAATACTTCCAACTCAAAATTCCTAGGCTAATTAAGTTAATTAAAATTAATTAACTATTTACAAGTTGTTATGAGAATATAATTCGATTTTAATTTTCAGTTTAATTCAAGGACAAATTAAACTGGAATTTCTTGTTTCCATTTCTCAACACTCCCTCTCAACAAGAAAGGGATTATCAGCTACTGGATCCTGTCTTTGTGAAACTTGAATTTACAGCTTGAAAATGCCTTTGTCAAAATGTCAGCATCTTGCTCCTCTGTGGGAATTTAATCTAACAACATAATCAGCCTCAATACACAATCTTTGAGATGATGACATTGGATATCAATATAATTGGACCGATCATTAAAAAATGGATTTTTATAGAGTTTGATACAACTTTGATTATCGTAGTAAATCAAAATTGGATCCATTTGCTAACCGGACAAACTAACTAGGATCTTCCTCATCTAGATGGCCTCACATGTTTCCTAACTCACAACCATGTACTTTGCCTCTTCCAAGCCGAGTGCAACCGATCTCCATGTCCTGCTATACCAAGAAACTGTCACTGACCCAATACTAAAGATCCCTCCTAATGTGCTCTTTCGGTCGGATGGAATCCCTGCCCAAGCTGCATCTCTGAAGCCTTGAAGCATCGCTCCATCTATTTGTCTGTACCATAATCCATACTGAGAAGTGCCCCTGAAGTATCTCAACACATGATTTTCCGCCTTCCAATACAGCTTGGTAGGCCTAACCATTGCTTGACTAAGCTAGTTAACTACATAGCACATATCCAGCTGTGTGTTCACCAAGTACATGAGTAACCCACAAGCCACTTGTAAATAGTAGCTTCCACCAATTCCTCTGAAGTAGCATCCTTCTTCCTCCAAATACCTTCTAGAGGAGTCTCTATGGGATTGCTACCCTCCATGCAAAATCTCCTAAGTATCTCATTGGCATACTTGCCTTGAGACACGAACAACTCCCATCTCCCTACCATACCTCTATGCCAAGAAATTAATGCATGATCCCCATGTCCTTCATCTCCAACTCTCTTGCAAGGCCCTCCTTGCAATATTTGATCAACTGATCATCACTTGTTAGTATGAGATCATCAACATAAAATACAATGATCAACAACTTAACTTCCACCACTACGTGGTATAGGTTCACATTTGATTCACTCTTCCTGAAGCCCAACTAAGTGAAGTATCTATCTATCATGGTGTACCAAGCACAAGGTACTTGCTTCAACCCATACAATGCTCTCTTGAGTTGGCACTCATGAGACTCACGATCAAAGGTCTCAAAGCCTTCAAGCTGCTCTATGTACACCTCTTCCTTAATCATGCCATTAAGGAAGGTTGTCTTTACATCCATCTGATGTATATTCCAACCCATCTTTGATAGTGCCAATATAATCTAATCAATGAGTACCTTGCAAGAGGATAAAGGTCTCATCATAGTTAATCCCCTCTACCTGTGAAAAGCCACAAGCCCTCCACACTACCATTTGTAGCTTGCTTTACCTTGTAAAGCCAATGGGATCTCACCACTGACTTGTCCTCCTGTCTTAGGACCATATCCAAAATACTGTTACGAACTATGGAGTCATACTCGTCCACCATGGAATCAAACCAAACTGGCTATTACACTACTTCCTTAAAGGAAGATGGCTCTGTCACAACACATTCGCCCATATGAGCCATGTATCCAATGTACCTCTGAGGTAACCTCCTCTTCTAACGTTGAGAAGTGGGTTCTCCCACATTCTCCCGTGCATCATGCAACAATCTTTCAACCTCTCTGGTGTGCTTTCTTCCATCTCTGGAAGACTCTGACTCAGTAGATGTCTCCACTCCCTGATCCTCTTCATGTGGCTGGCTACTCCACATCAATCTTAGGCTCCTCAACCTTAGGAGCTAAAAGATCCTCATTCGCATGTAGCTCAAGTTCCCTGTCAAGGGAAACTCGCATGACCTTCTCCTCATCGAATTTGACATCACTGTGAACCACTGCCATCCTATTGGATGGAAAGTACACATGATAGTTGTGAGGTGTATCAGTGTACCCCACAAATATCGCCAATCCTGATGTCGATTCAAACTTCTTCTATGCAACTTTGGTCACATGGAAATATATTGATGACCCAAAAATCTTGAAGTGACCAACATTTGACCTCCTACTATAATAAGCCTCCTCTGGTGTGATCATCTCAAGTATTTGATGTGGGCTATGGTTATGAACATAAACCAATGTGTTGCATGCCTCAACACACAAGTGTAGTGGTAGGCCCTGATCATGTAACATCACCCTTTCTACCCCTACTATGCTTATTTTCTTCCTCTCGGCCTCCCCATTATTCTAAAGGTTATAGGGTGCCATCAACTCCTATTTAATACCTTCCAATGCACAGAAATTATTAAAATCATTTGAGACATACTCACCATCGTTATCACTCTGTAGAGATTTAACCTTCTTTCTTGACTCTTTCTCCATCAATGCTTTAAACTCACAAAACTTTGTGAAAGTTTGATCCTTTTTCTGCATGAAAATAATCCAACATTTTCGAGAAAAGTCATCAAAAAATATGACATAATGCCCGTGTTTGGCTGTGGATGCTATTGAGAATGGTCCATGCAGATCTGAATGAACTCTTTCTAGATTAGCCTCTGCTCAACTGTCTTTGTCGTGAAAGGAAGACTTGGTGTATTTTCCCAAAGTAGATCCCTTGCATGTATCCAATTTTTCAAGCGTACCTTTGGGAAGATCAGTAGAGATCTATTACAATATCTTCAAAGCCCCATGATGCAAGTGGCCCAATCACCTATGCCAAAACTCGCCAACATCTTGTCTTTACACCCTTTCTACTTTTGTTCTCAAAGCAACACACTCCTCTACCTCCAACATATAGAGATTCTTCACTGGAATCCCTATCTTCTTTACTTGACCCATGGCTATGTGTCGAAGGAACTCCTTTCCTTTTGAGAAGATCACATCATAGCCTCTATCCTCAAGCATGGTAATGGATACCAAGTTCTTCTTCAGCCCAAGAACTTACATAACGTTCTTCAAGGTGAGTGGAGCCCCATGATCCCTCTGAAAATTAATCATGCCCAATCCAATAACACTATGCTTCCTGTTGTTACCCATCTCGATATGCATCTAGAGATCTTTCTCCTCCAGGTCACTGAATAATTCTTTTTCACTAGTCATTTGGAATGAATCTCCACTATCTAAGTACCATACACTTCCCATCATTGATGACACCATGCATGAAATGAGGGAAATTCCAATTCAAATTGAGAGGCAAAAGCATCACCCGCCACTCCCCCCAAGGACTTCTTCTTGGACTTCTTGAGTGGAAAATTTTTAGCAAAATGGCCCAGCTCATGACAATGAAAGCACTTAAATTTCATCATGTATTTCTTCTTACCTCCATGATAAGAATATGATTTGGAATGGAAACCTTTCCATTTCACCTTCTTCACCTGAATCACTAAGGCACAGTTATCTTCATCACCATTCTTTGATGAAGAGCCATCCCTGGTGTTCCTCCTAATCTCCTCCTACATCAAATCTGACCACAGTCATTCCCAATATGGCATCTTCTCCCAACCATTGACAAAGTCCTGATAACTATGCCAACTCTTTGGGAGTCCTAGAAGAGCAAGACTCACCATATCATCCTTAAAAACTATGATTACAATGCTTCCAAGTTCATCATGGCACTGGGTGAACTTGGTCAAGTGTTTTGGAATTGTCTCACCTTTCTCCATTTTGTTTTTTCGAAGTTTGTCTTTTAGTGCCAATTTCCTTTGGTCACTGTTGTTCTGATACAAGTCCGTCAATGTTTTCCACATAGCATATAGAGTTTCTTGGCATGGAGGCTCGAGAAAATGTGGTCTGAAACTCCCTCAAGGATTATCTGCCTTGCCTTCACCACACACTTCTTCCATTCAACCAAATTCTATGCATTTGATGTTGTTGGCTTAGGAATTTCTTGATAAATGGATTCCTTCAAGCCATTATCCTCTAGCACAACCTCTGATAGGTCCCTATACTACTAGTGTAACCCCTTATTGTTATTAGTGAAACCTCCTTATTGTATTAATGTGCCCATATAGTCCCCATGTTGTTATTATTGTGTCCCATAGAAGCCCACTATTGTTATTGTTGTGCCCCTACAATATTATTGCTATGTAGGCTCTAATTGTATTGATACCCCTTAGACTCCTATATATCGAAAAGATGTCTTGTCATTTGTATAATCCAAGAATTGTTCATTTGTGTAATGTAAAGGAGGTTTCCCCCTCAAAGAGGTTGATTTTGAAGTCGTTGATCTATCTTTTCTTCTATTTTGTGATCTAGTTGTATAACATTTGGTATCAGAGCTTTGGATTCTATGGTTTCGCTGCTTCAAACAAGTCATCGTGGTATTTTCACTATAATTTTTTTTAATACAAAGTATCAAAAGCTAAAATTAAAACCCATTTGCGCCGAAATCTTGATGAAGATTGGGACCAAATTTCATATTTTTTCTCACTATATTTTCAGAGATATGATCCAAGGAAGTTAGGATTTTTGTAGGCTTCCGAATTATATCTCAAATAGGTGACCTAGGAAAAATCATCATAACTTTCTCTCTGAGCATCATATTGAAATTTAGTAAAAGGTTACATAAATATAATGGACTGTAGTGTTCTATGCATCGTGTCTAGTTCTCACGGTTGAAACAGTGAAATGTGGAACTTAGTACAAGTTCTCTCTATTGAACTAGTCTATAATCAGGCCATCATGGGATATTTGGAATAACTCTTTCTTGGAGAATCCAATCTTTATCATACTTGTGGGGTTGGAAATAGAACTCATAGGGATGCCACAAGATAAAATTTCAGTCGTTGGAGATCTGAAATTACAAATATACAAAAGATTCAATATTGAGCTCCTACAAAGAGAAAAAATGTGTGTAGCCTTTTTAAAATTTTGCATAAGTTTGGTTTGAAAAATTAGTTTGAAGTAATTCAAAGGGAATAGTGAAGCATAATTATCATTAATTGATGCCTTCAAGAAAGAAAATGGAAACACCTACTAAGCAATCTGAAATCTCTACCATGAATCATGAATAAAAGGAAGACCAAGTGCAACAAATTTCACTCTCACAAAAAGTAACAGAAGCTAAGATGGATGGTTTAAAGAAAGGCGTGGAAGCTAAGATGAATGGCGTGGAAGCTAAGATTGATGGTGTGGAATCTAAGATGGATGGTTTAGAAGTAAACATTGAAGATTTGAAGAAATAAATTGATCTAGGTGGATATTGGTGGCCATCTGCCTATTCCACTTAGACCCCCACCATTGTTTCTTTTAGTTTTTTAGTTTCCTTATTTGTAGCACAATTTACTATTGTTGATAGTTTTTTAGGCCCTAAACTTCCGGATCCGTTTTAAGGCCCTAAACAACATTTTTTGGGAATAATGGGGCCAACATGGGGCATTTGTTCAATATTGGCCATCCAAAAGTTGTATTTCTCAGCTAGATATTTCTAACGAGGTATTGTGCGTGTCAAACAGAGATCGTATGCCAAAGTTACGACCCCGGGAAGTTGATGTACCAATTTACCCAAACAGGGCCCATAGTTTGGTGCTTCATCTCCTAGGGTTAGGTTTTTGAATGTTTATGGTCTTCCATTGTTTCTAAATAATAAATAGGCCTTTGAGACTCATTGTAACATAGTTTAGAGGCATGTAGCCACCAAATCTCTTCTCAGAGATAAGCTACTATCGCCCAAGCTAGCCTTATTTCCATTCTGTTTGTAAGCATATTTTAGTATTTGATATTAATGAAATGAAGTGTTATTTCTTCTACATCTTTGTATTTATGGTTATATCTATAATTTTTTGCATTCTTGTTTAGATCCGGATCAGTGGCATCAAAGATGCTCTTTCTCTATTTTTCTTTGCATGTCCCCATCGAGGTCCGGATATAAGGAGTTAGGGCTTGATCTGGTTGAACCTTTGCAAGATCGACCTGAAAAACCCTAATGACCACCCATGGGGGAAGAAAAGAAAGATGAGGGAGCAGGAGATCCTATCAAAATATTGCTCAAGGAGGCCCTTGAGAAACAAAGGAACGTGATGTTGGATAACTTTGCCCAAATCCTTCAACGGTTGCCCACTGATGATGCATCCACATCCAACAACCACTCTTGAGGCTCCACTCCATTTAAGGTACAAGTAAATTTTGACATTCCCATATTTGAGGGCCAAATAGATGTAGATGCCGTAGATAAACAATTAAATTTGCTAGAAGGATATTTTTCTGTTCATGATTTTTCTAGCCGGGAAAAGATTACTTTTTCTCTTCTCAAAGCCACTCGCCACGTCAGGGACTGGTGGAAAACCTACTGTGAGCAGAAGGATGAAAGTATGACCTCACTGTTTTCAGCCGCACCCACTTGGAATTCATTCTGAGATGCCATCAAAGAGCAGTACTACCCTATTGAGATCTATGAGGATAAATACGTAAAGTGGACCAAGCTATGGCAGGGAAGGGACCAAGATGTGCTAGATTTTACGAATGTTTTTCATACGTTTTGCATGAAGTTGGGTATCAAGGATTTTGAGAAACATTTTGTACTCAAGTACCACAACTGACTACACAAGTACATCCAGGATGAAATGGAGTTCCTGGACATCTCCTTGCTTGATATGACATACCGATACACCTTCAAGAATGAGCAGAAGTTTAAACTGAAGAAGCAAGACTTTGGATCTGTGAATTTGAAGCAAGGGAAAGGTGCTTCCAAACCGTAGAACAAAGGAAAAATCCAAGGCGGGGCAACCCAGGACAACTTGCCAAAGCTGCAAGAAAAGAAAAACACCTCAATGCCGAAGAATGACACAGGAAAGTGGTGTGAGTTCCATAAGAGCTCCACTCACAACACAAGTCAGTGTCAGGCTAAGTAGTCACTAGTGGCCAAGATGAAGGCTTTAGAATCAGATGCATGTTTCGACTCTGAGATAGAGCCTAACAAGGGGAATGTCAAAGGAAAGTATATTAACGATGTGGAGCCCAATGCCACCATTGCCACCACGAAGATCCAAAAGGAAGAACTTGAAGATCTAGAGGAGGAGAAGTGCCTCTTCCACTCCTAGATGTGGGTAGAAGGCTCCTTGCTACAGTTCATTATCAACAACAGGAGCCAAAAGAACCTCATTTCAACATATTTTGTGAAGCAGCTGGGCTTACCGACCTCATCACACCCACAACCGTCCACCATCGAGTGGCTTCACCAAGGACAGGATCTTGGCGTGAGCCAACAGTCTCACCTTCCATATAGCATCAAGACCTTTGTGGATAAGGTATTATGTGACATTGCTCCCCATGATATTTGTGATGTATTATTAGTCCAACCATACTTGTGGACGTGATATGCTGTGTATGAGTCAAGGCCTCGTGTTGTTATTGTGACATTGGGAAATAAGTTGGACAACATAGAAGAGGTAGCACTCCCTGCTACCATCTCTTTGATTACTGCAAAACAGTGCAGTAAGCTAATTTCCAAAACTGGGAAATTTGTTTTCTTGATGATATTCCCTTAGGGAAAGAAGAAGATGGTGGTCACAACCTCCAAACAGGGCCCTTTTTCACGACAAAAATAGATGGACAAGGTCATGGAAGAGTACGAGGACATCTTCACCTCCCCTACAGGGATGCCTTTGCACTATCAGGTCAAGCACGTCATTGATCTGATGCCAGGTGTGACGTTGCCTAATGGACCGATCTATCGGCCCTCCATTCTGGAGAACAACGAAATCAAGTGCTAGATTCAGGAGCTACTACAGAAAGGTCACATCCGACTGAGTTCATCACCCAATGGGAGCCTAATCATGTTGGTACAAAAGAAGGATGAGACTTGGAGACTCTGTATTGACTATCAGGCATTGAACAAGATTGTTTTCCGGAATAGGTACCTGATCCCACAGATTGATGACCTTCTAGACCAACTCAAGGGGGTAAAATACTTTAGCAAAATTGACTTGAAGTTTAATATCACCAGGTACCAATAGAGCCCACTGATGTGTGGAATATTTCCTTCAAAGCAATGGAGGGCCTTTTTGAATGCTTGGTTATGCCTTTCGGGTTGACGCATTCTCTTACAACCTTCATGAGGCTGATGGGTGACATCTTGTGGCCATTCATCAACTCATTTGTAGTGGTATCCTTGGATAACATCTTTATCTTTAGCAAGAGTTGGGAAGAGCATCTCCACCACATCCAACAAGTTTTCCAAACATTGCAGCAACATAAGATGTGTGCCAATTTGGAGAAATGCACTTTTTGCATGACCAAGGTTCAATATCTAGGATACATTATTGATGAACAGGGGGTGCATGTGGATATAGCCAAGATCCAAGTCATTTGGGATTGGCTAGCCCCAACCACTCTGACAAATCTCCACAACTTTTTGGTTCCTGCCAATTTCTACTGTAGGCTGGTGTTGGGGTTCTCACACATCACTTGGCCCTTGAGTCAAGTCACCAAGAGAGGAGTGAAAGTTTTTTTTTTTTTCATATGAATCTCAATAGAAGGCATTAATAGAGTTGAAACATCACCTTTTCTCTGCACCAATGCTCACATTACCAGACTTGCAACAAGCATTTGAGATTGAGACATATGCCTATGAATATGCTACTAGGGCAGTCCTTACTCAATAGGGGCATCCAGTGGCCTATCACAGTGAGACAATTTCATACATAGTCCGGAAGTATCCCAATTATGACGAAGAGATGTATTCCACTGTGCAGGCCATTCGACAATGGAAGCATTATATTTTGGGGAAGGAAACGATCATCCATATGGACCATTGACCCCTCCAATTCATACAATCACAAGGGAAGTTGCAGAATGATCACCATCAGAAGTGGGCCACATACCTGCAACAGTTCCATTTGAATATAAAGTATAAGAAGGGCATCACCAATAATGTTACAGACTACCTCAGTCGACCATCGATCATGGCGTTAACCACCATGTTCAAATATTATGGTCACAAGACTTCTAATTGGCCACTTCTCTAGAAAAGTGACCCACAATCTAGCCATACATACCAGATGCTCTTCGAGGGTCATCAAGTTCCAGATTTTCACCTCCAGGATGCCCTTTTATGCCACCAAGGACACCTTTGTGTTCCTTCATGCGACCGTGACAAGATGATTTGGGAAGCACACTACAGTCGGGTTGTTGGACATTTTGGGGTTGAGAAAACGGTGTTAGTACTGCAAAAGTATTTATATTGGCCAAATATTTGATAGGATGTTGGGAAATACATCAGATCCTGCACTGCCTATGCCATTGCCAAACTGATCATCAAGAAGTAAGGCCTCTATACTCTGTTGCCTCCCCCTAGTCGACCTTGGGAATCCATCTCCATGGATTACAAATTGGGCCTTCCTTCTACTAAGCATGGCAATGAATGTGTTTTTTTGGTCATCGATAGACTCTCAAAGATAACCATTATGGTGACTTGAAAGAAGAATATCACAACAGAAGCCACTACTAAACTCTTATTTGAATGAGTGTGGGTACACTTTGGGATCACATAGTCTATCATCTCAGATCGGGATAAAAGGTCACTCATTAGATTTTGGTCCAGTTTCTGGTCGATGCTAGAGCACAAGCTCACTAATTCCACAACTTTCCATCCCCAAACTGATGGCTAGACAAAGGTCGTCAACAGGATGATAGTACACATTCTATGCATGTACAACTCAAATCATCCACACACATGGGATGAGAGCCTCCCCTATATCCAAAACAACTATAACTCATCTCTCCACAGCTTGACTGTCGACAACCCTTTTTGGGTGGCCTTGGGATTCCAGCCACTATGTCCCATTGATGTGTCCATACCATTTGCAGTTACCCAGGGAAATTTGGCTCATGTCCAGTTCGAAGAGGATAAGGAAAACAACTTCATTAAGGAAATCCAATGCATCAGCTAGAAGGTCCATGATATTTTGGAGAAATCAAATTCCAAGTAAAAGCAGTGACATGATCAACATCGGGTGCCACACAAATTTAAGGTGGGCGACAAAGTATGGTTGCATTTGTAGAAGGAGTGCCTTACCGGATCCGATCAGAAACTCAGACCACTCCGATATGGTCGTTACACCATTACCAAGGCTATGGGAGACAATGCATTTGAGCTCAGATTCCCCCTTTCCTTGCCCTACACCTAGTATTCAACATGGACCACCTTTGACCATACTTCCCAGCATTGCTAGAAACATCAGACATTGTAGAACAACTCACACCTACAAAGTCAAATCCATACTACATGTAACAAGCCACAACTGATTGAATCATGGACACACAAATCAAGAACACTCAAAAGCAAAGGATCCAACTATATCGAGTTGTCAAATCAGACCAAGTCCTTCACTAGGGCAAGTGGCTCACCAGGGACCAAGTTCAGTAGAAGTTTCCTCATCTCATGGAGGAAATCAACACAATGGGGACCATTACTTCCTAATGGGTGAGGAATGATCTACGTGGATATTCATGGCCACCCGCCTATTCCACTTGGACCCCCACTATTGTTTCTTTCACTTTTTCAGTTTTCTTATTTGTAGCAAAATTTACTATTTCTGGCAATTTTTCGGGTCTTGAACTTCTAGAGCCGTTTTGAGGCCCTAAACGACTTTTTTTTGGGAAAAATGGGGCCAACGTGGGCTATGGGCTCATATTGGCCATTCAAAAGTTGTATTCCTTGGCTAGGTATTTCTAATGAGGTATTATGTGCATCGAACAAAGATTGTATGCCAAAGTTACGACCCCAGGAAGTTGATGTACCAATTTACCCAAATGAGGCTCATAGTTTGGAAATTCATCTCCTAGGGTTAGGTTTTTGGATGTTTAGGGTTTTCCATTGTTTCTCAATAATAAATAGGCCTTTAAGCCTCATAGCAACATAGTTCAGAGGCATGTAGATGCCACATCGCTTCTCAAAGATAAGCTACCATCGCTTGAGCTAGTCTTATTTCCATTCTGTTTGTAAGCATATTTCAGTATTTGATATTAATGAGATGAAGTGTTATTTTTGCTGCATCACTATATTTATGGTTATATCTATAATTTTTTGCATTCCTATTTAAGTCTGGATCAGTTGTATCAGAGTGCTCTTCTCTTTCTCTGTTTTTCTTTGCATGTCCCTAACGAGGTCGGGATATAAGGAGTTAGGTCTCGATCTATTTGAACTTTTTCTAGATCAATCTTGCAAATCCCGATGCCTGCCCATGTGGGAAGAAAGAAAACATAAGGGAGCAAGAGATCGTGTCAAAATACTGCTCGAGGAGGTCCTTGAGAAATAAAGGAATGCGATGATAAATAACTTTTCCCAGATCCTTCAACGGTTGTCCACCAGCGGTGCATCCACATCCAATAACCACTCTCGAGGCTCCACTCCTTTTAAGGTACAAGTAAATTTTGACATTCCCATATTTGAGGGCCAAATAAATACAGATGCCATAGATAAATGGTTAAATCTGTGAGAAGGGTTTCCGGTCGGTAAAATATTACTTTTTCTCTTCTCAAAGCTGCCCCCCACGTCATGGACTGGTGGGAAACCTACTGTGAGCAAAAGGATGAAAGTATGATCTCGCTCTTTTCAAATGCACCCACTTGGAATTCATTCTGGGATGCCAGCAAAGAGCAGTACTACCTTGTCGAGAGCTGTGGGGATAAATACATAAAGTGGACCACACTGCAGTAGGGAAGGGACTAAGATGTGTTAGAGTTTACCAATGTTCTTCATACCCTTCTCACGAAGTTTGGTATCAAGTATTCTAAGAAACATTTAGTACTCAAGTACCGTGAATGCTTACATAGGTACATCCCGGATGAGATGGAGTTCCTAGATATCTCCTCGCTCGGTACGACGTACCGATACACATTTAAGATCGAGCATAAATTTAAACAAAAGAAGCGAGACTTTGGATCTGCGAATCCGAAGCAAGGGAAAGGTGCTTCCAAACCATAGAAAAAAAGACAAAGCCAAGGTGGGGTGACCTAGGACAACCGGCCAAAGCCACAAGAAAAGAAAAACACCGTGAAGCCAAAGAAGGACATGGGAAAGTGGTGTGAGTTCCATAAGAGCTCCACTCACAACACAAGTGAGTATTGGACTAAGCAGTCACTGGTGGCTGAGTTGAAGGCTTCAAAATCAGATGCATGTTCCGATGTTGAGTCATAGCCTAACAAGGGGAATGAAAAAGGGAAGCATATTATTGATGCGGAGCCCAATGCCACAGTTGCCACCAAAAACATCTAGAAGGAGGAACCAGAAGATCCAGAGGAGGAGGAGTGCCTCTTCCAGTCCCAAATGTGGGTAAAGGGTTCCCTGCTATAGTTCATTGTCGATAGTGGGAGCCAAAAGAACCTCATTTCAGCATAGGTCGTGAAGCGGTTGGGCTTACCAATCACAACACACCCACAACTGTACACCACCGGATGGCTTATCCAAGGACATGATCTTCGCATGAGCAGACAATGTTGCCTTCCATGTAGCATCAAGCCCTTCATGGATGAGGTATTATGTGATGTTTCTCCCCTTGCTGTTTTTGATGCATTTTAGGCCAACCATACTTGTGGAAGTGACATATTGTGTATGATTTAAGGCCTCGTGTTGTTATTCTTACCTTGGAAAATAAGTTGTACAGGATACCAGAGGTAGCACCACCTACTGTCATCTCTTTGGTTACTACAAAACAATGCAGTAAGCTGATTTCCAAACACGAGAAATTTGTTTTCCTGATGATAGGCCCTCATGGAAAGAAGAAGACACTGGCCACGAATTCCAAACAGGGCCTTCCACATGACATCAATAGATGGACAAGGTCATGGAGGATTACGAGGACATCTTCACCTTCCTCGCAGGGGTGCCTCTACATTGTCAGGTCAAGCACTCCATCAATATAATCCCATGTGCATCGTTTCCCAATGGACCAATCTATCAGTGCTCCATTCTAGAGAACGATGAAATCAAGAGGAAGATTGAGGAATTGCTACAGAAAGGTCACATTCAGTTGAGTTCATCACCTTGTGGATCCTGATCATGTTGTTACAAAAGAAGGATGGGACTTGAAGACTTTGTATTGACTATCGGGCATTGAACAAGATCACTGTCCAGAATAAGTACACAATCCCACGAACTGATGACCATCTGGACCAAATCAAAGGGGAAAAATACTTTAGAAAAATCGACTTGAAGTCCAGATATCACTAGGTACCAATCAAACCCACTGATGTGTGGAAGACTGCCTTCAAAGCTAAGGATGGCCTTCTTAAATGGTTGGTTATTCCTTTTGGGTTAATGAATGCTCCTAGAAAATTCATGAGGTTGATGGATGACATCTTGTGGCCATTCATCAACTCATTTGTAGTGGTATACTTGGATGACATCCTGATATTCAACAAGAGTTGACAAGAGCACCTCCACCTAATCCGACAGGTTTTCCAAACATTGTGGCAACACAAGCTGTGTGCCAATTTGGAGAAATGCAATTTTGGCATGACCTAGGTTCAATATCTGGGATACATTATTGATGAATGGGGGCTGCATGTGGATCTAACCATGATCCAAGTCATTTGGGATTGGCTAGCCCCAACCACTCTGACAAATCTCCACAACTTTTTGGTTCCTGCCAATTTCTACCACAGGTTTGTGTTGGGGTTCTCACACATCACTTGGCCCTTGAGTCAAGTCACCAAGAGAGGAGTGAAAGAAAAATTATTTTGGTATGAATCTCAATAGAAGGCATTCACAGAGTTGAAACATCGCCTTTTCTCTGCGCTAGTGCTCACATTACCAGACTTGCAAACACCATTTGAGATCAAGACATATGCCTATGAATATGCTATTGGGGCAGTCCTTACTCAACAGGGGCATCCAGTGGCCTATCATAGTGAGACACTTTCAGACACAGTTCAGAAGTACTCCAGTTATGACAAAGAGATGTATTCCACTATGCAGGCCATCCGACAATGGAAGCATTACATTTTGGGGAAGGAAACGATCATCCACATAGACCACCAACCCCTCCATTTCATACAGTCGCAAGGGAAGTTGCAGAATGATCGCCATCAGAAGTGGGCCACATACCTGCAAAAATGCCATTTGAATATCAAGTACAAGAAGGGAAACATCAATAATGTTGTAGCCTACCTCAGTCGACCATCGAACATTGTGTTAACCACCGTGCTCAACTCTTGTGGACACAACACTTCTAATAGGCCACTTCTCTACAAAAGCGACCTAGAATTTGGCAAGACATACCAGATACCCTTGGAGGGTCAACAAGTTCCAGATTTTGACCTCTAGGATGTATTATTATGCCATCTGGGACACCTTTGTGTTCCTTCAAGCAAGCGTGCCAAGATGATTTGGAAAGCGTACTACAGTCGGGCTACTGGGCATTTCGGGGTCGATAAAATGGTGGAAGTACTACATAAGTATTTCTATTGGCCAAACCTTCGACATGATGTTGGGAAGTACATCACATCCTGCACTTCCTGCACCATTTAAAAATCGAACATCAAGAATCAAGGCCTATATACTCCTATACCTACCCCTAGTCGACTTTGGGAATCCATCTCCTTGGATTACATGTCGGGCCTTCCTTCTACTAAGCATGGAAATGACTGTGTTTTTGCGGTCATTGATAGATTCTCGAAGATGGCCATTATGGCAGCCTGCAAAAAGAATATCATAGTAGAAGCCACTGCTAAACTCTTTTTTGAATGAGTGTGGGTACACTTTGGGATCCCACAGTCTATCATTTTAGATCTGGCCAGAAGGTTCCTCAGTACATTTTGGTCTAGTCTCTAGTCGATGATGGACACCAAGCTCACTAAGTCCACAACTTTCCATCCCTAAACTGATGGCCAGACAGAGGTCATCACCAATATGATAGTACACATTCTACGCATGTACAACTCAAAGAATCCACACACATGGGATAAGAGTCTCCCCTATATTGAGCACAATTATAAACAGGCTCTCCATAGCTCGACTGGCCAGAACCCTTTTCAGGTGGCCTTGGGATTCCAGGCACTATGTCCCATTGATGCTATCATACCAGTTGCAGTTACTCAGGTAGATTCAGGTCATGTCCAGTTTGAAGTCGATAAGGCAAACAACCTCATTGAGCATATCCAACGCATCAGCCAGCAGGTCCATGACATTCTCGTGAAATCAAATGCCAAGTACAAGCAATGAAATGCTCAACATCGGGTGCCACACAAGTTTCAGGTGTTCGACAAAGTTTGGTTGCATTTGTAGAAGGAACACCTTAACAGAGCCTATCGAAAATGGGAGACAATACATTTTATCTCAGCATTCCCCCATTGCTTGGCCTGCACCCAGTGTTTAACATAGTCCACCTTCGACTATACTTCCCACCATTGTTGGACAAATTAGACATTGCAAAACAACTCACACCTACAAAGTTAAATCCAGACTACATGGAACAAGAAAAAATTGATTAGATCATGGAAACATAGATCAAGAACACCCAACAACAATGGATCCAACTATATTGAGTTGGAAAAGCAGGCCAACTCCTCCACTAGGGCAAGTGGCTCACTAGGGACCAAGTTCCACAGAAGTTTGCTCATCTCATGGAGGAACTCAACGCAATGGGGAACATTGCTTCCTAACGGGGGAGGAATGATCCAGGTGAATATTGGTTGCCACCACCTATTCAACTTGGACCCCCACCATTTTTTCTTTTAGTTTTTCAGTTTCCTTATTTGTAGCACAATTTACTCTTTTTGGTAGTTTTTCGGGTCCTAAACTTCTAGAGCTATTTTAAGACCCTAAAAGATGTTTTTTTTGGGAAAATCAGGCCCACCATGGCTCTTTAATTGACTTTTTCCATTCAAAAGTTGTATTCCTCAGCTAGATATTTCTAACGAGGTATTGTGCCCATAAAACAGAGATCGTATGCCAAAGTTATGACCCCAGGAAGTTGATGTACCAATTTACCCTAACGGGGCCCATATTTTGGCGCTTCATTTCCTACGGTTAAGTTTTTGGATGTTTATGGTTTTCCATTATTTCTAAATAATAAATAGGCATGTGAGCCTCATTGTAACACAGTTCAGAGGCATGTAGCTGCCACATCTCTTCTTCGAGATAAGCTACCATCACTCGAGCTAGTATTATTTCAATTCTGTTTGTAAACATATTTCAATATTTGATATTAATGCAATGAAGTGTTATTTCTGTTGCATCTCTGTATTTATGGTTATATATGTAATTTATTGTGTTTTTATTTAATTCCAGTTTAGTGGTACCAGAGTGGTATGCTCTTTCTTTGTTTTTTTTTGCATGTCCCCAACGAGGTCGGGATATAAGGAGTTAGGGCTTGATCTGGTTGAACCTTTGTGAGATCAGCCTTGCAAACCTGACGACTGCCCATGGGGGAAGAAAAGAAAGAGGAGGGAGAAGGAGATCTTATCAAAATATTGCTCGAGGAGGCCCTTGAGAAACAAACAAATGCGATGATGGATAACTTTACCTAGATCCTTCAACAGTTGCCCACCGATGGCACATCCACATCTAACAGCCACTCTGGAGGCTCCACTCCTTTTAAGGTACAATTAAATTTTGACATTCCCATATTTTAGGGCCAAATAGATACATATGCCTTAGATAAATGGTTAAATCTACTAGAAGGAAATTTTTCTATTCATGATTTTTCTTGCTGGGAAAAGGTTACTTTTTCTCTTCTCAAAGCCGCCCCCCATGTCAAGGACTGGTGGGAAACCTACTATGAGCAGAAGGATGAAAGTACAAACTCATTGTTCTCGACCAGAGCCACTTGGAATTCATTCCAGGACGCCATCAAAGAGTAATACTACCTTGTCGAGAGCTATGAGGATAAATACATGAATTGGACCACGTTGCGGTAGGGAAGGGACCAAGAGGTGCCAGAGTTTACCATTGTTTTTCATACCCTTCACATGAAGTTGCATATCAAGGATTCTGAGAAATATTTGGTACTCAAGTACCATAGTTTCCTACACAAGTACATCTAAGATGAGATCAAGTTTGTAGACATCTCCTCACTCGACATGATGTACTGATACGCCGTAAAGATCAAGCAGAAGTTTAGACAGACGAAGCGAGATTTTGGATCTGTGAATCCGAAGCAAGGGAAAGGGTCTTCCAAACTGCAGAAGAAAGGAAAAAGCCAAGGCGGGGTGACCCAAACAACTTGCCAAAGTCACAAGCAAAGAACAACACCACAAAGCCAAAGAAGGACATGAGAAAGTGGTGTGAGTTCCATAAGAGCTTCACTCACAACACAAGTGAGTGTTGGGCTAAATAGTCACTAGTGGCTGAGACGAAGGCTTTGAAATCAGAAACATGATCCAACGTTGAGCCAGAGCCCAACAAGGGGAATGAAAAAGGGAAGTGGATTATCGATGTGGAGCCTAATGCCATCATTGCCACCACGAAGATCTAGAAGGAGGAACCCGAAGATCCAGAGAAGGAGGAGCACCTCTTCCACTCCCAGATGTGGGTAGAGGATTCCCCGCTATAGTTCATTGTTGACAATGGGAGCCAAAAGAAACTCATTTTAGCAGAGGTCGTAAAGCAGCTGGGCTTACTGACCAAAGCACACCCACAATCGTACACCATTGGGCGACTTCACCAAGGATGGATCTTGGCGTGAGCCAGCAGTGCCACCTTCAACACAACATCAAGCCCTTCATGAATGAGGTATTATGTGACATTTATCTCCTTGATGTTTGTGATGTATTATTAGGCCAACCATACTTGTGGAAGAGACATGCTGCATATGAGTCAAGGCCTTGTGCTGTTATTGTTACATTGGGAAATAAGTTGTACAGGATACCGGAGGTAGCACCACCTGTCGCCATCTCTTTGGTTACTACGAAACAATGTAGTAAGCTCATTTTGAAAACCAGTAAATCTGTTTTCTTAATGATACGCCCTCAGGGAAAGAAGAAGACAATGACCATGACCTCCAAACAAGGCCCCTCGACATGACAACAACATATGGACAACGTCTTGGAGGAGTATGAGGACATCTTCACCTCCCCCACAAGGGTGCCTCTGCACTCTTAAGTCAAGCATTCCATCAATCTGACCCTAGGTGCATCATTTCCCAATGGACCAATCTATCGATGCTCTGTTTTGGAGAACGACGAAATCAAGTGGCAAATTCAGGAGCTACTACAGAAAGGTCACATTCGGCCGAGTTCATCGCCCTGTGGGAGCTTGATCGTGTTAGTACAAAAGAAGGATGAGACTTGGAGACTCTGTATAGAGTATAGAGCACTGAACAAGATCACTGTGTAGATAGGTACCCGATCCCACAGATTGATGACCTTCTGGACCAACTCAAGGGGGAAAAATTGTTTAGTAAAATCGACTTGAAGTCCACATTTCACTAGGTACCAATCGAACCCACCTATTGGGCCGTTAATATGTCATTATTATTATCACTTTTGAACACCTATTCCACCCATTTCTACTCTTCTTTATCATGTCATTTATCATGGTTTATCATACAATTCCATCTTATAATGATTTATGCTCTTATGGAAAAATA
Source organism: Pinus taeda (assembly GCA_000404065.3). Lineage (NCBI taxonomy): Eukaryota > Viridiplantae > Streptophyta > Pinopsida > Pinales > Pinaceae > Pinus > Pinus taeda. The sequence continues at coordinate 57,683 of APFE030245729.1, forward strand.
TTATTTATTCTCCTTTATTTTTAATAAATTGACGATTATGCATGATTTTATCAATGATGGTTTATTAATAAATTGGTTGTAACATTACACACCATTTTTAGCCTCCAAGATAATTTCCAGATTGAAGATTTGATCATTAAATGTGCCAACTCAGAAATTCGCTGGAATAAGAAGTGACAGTTTTGCGGTTGAGATTCTGGGCAAATGAAGAAGAGTCTGGAAAATCCGGAACATGGGTTTTGTCCAGAACAGACCAAATTAACTTTACTGTAGAATATTTTACCCAAATTTGGCTTGTATTGAGAGAAAAATAGGGTTCTTTGAGCATGATTTTCTTAGATTTGTTGTTGCGGCTGTCCTCTAAATCTCAACTACAAAGCCAAATTCGCCTTGCTCTTGTTGAAAGATGGATGGAAATATATTTTCTTGTTGATCAATTGATTAGAAACAATCCAATATTTTTATGAGAAATCATATTTACTATTTGATTTCTCCTCTTTGTGATTATAAAAGGAGAGCATGTATTATGTATTGGAGAGATGGATGAGAGATGAAGAGATTTCTTGTTGTAATTATACAATTCCTTATCGACTGTCATTGATTAAACAAAGATCGGTTGTTTGTAAACGCTGTTATGCATGATTAATACAAGAACATGTTGCCGTTTAACTTCTTAGTTCTGCAGTAGCTCAGCGGTGTTTCACCGGTGGTTGAGGGCCCGACCCTGGTGGATCGATCCGCTGTTTGTATCTCTACCTTTTCATTATTGTTGTGAGATAGTTCATATTTTCTTTTATTACAGTTTGCAAGTTAATCAGTTTGCTGTTTAATTGCTTTGATATCAGTGTGTTATATTAACGAATCACATTGTTGTTCTATTATTATTTAACAAGAATCTCAACACTGTATAATTTATCTTGTTAATGCCTTAATAAAGCTTCGCTGTTCTATTTCAATTATGGTTTCATTCCACTTGCTGTTCCATTTGATTGATATCCATTACAGATTGTTGTTCAATAGGATTGGTTATTCGATTCCATTTATTAGAGTTTACTGTTCATATTTATTAAATAGGATTTGTTGTTTAATTCCTTTAATTACAGTTTGCTGTCCATTTACTTTGTTGTTCATTTCGGGTGATTAATTGCAAAGAGTTTGCTTTTAAAGAGTTTTCTTAGTTTACTTTCAATAGCAACTTTAGTTCAATTTCTATTTCCTTTTAATTGCTTTAAAGCAAGACTATCAACTATAGAGAACATTGGTTATTGCTTCCTCGTTCCCAGATTGATTGTCTTGTTCTAGTTTGATTTCAATTGCATCAATCTCTAGAGGAATGAGTTATTGCTACTATATCCTCGATTGAAGTTTGCTGAGTGAATAGTTGGATTTCAGAGCATTTGAGTTTAGGTTTTTGTAGTTAGATTTCTTTTTCAAGTATCCATTAATTCTTACATTTAGAACACTGTACTACATCTTTCATAGCATTACTCTTAGCTCAATTGCAGTCTCAAATAGAGTACACTCTTGAAACAAAAAGTCATTCTCGGATTGATAATTAATGTAGGATAAATAGGCATTAAAAAGACACCTTTTATACCTCAACATTTTGGCGCCGTTGTCGGGGAGAGTGTATGCCATTTAGAAAGAGTGATGCATATTTAATTTTTTCTGCTTGAGAAGAATTAGGTATTAAAGACGGAAGGTAAGAACCTGCACACTGAGCAAGAAACACACTTGTTTACTGGCCTGCTTCACAGCAGAATTGAGTGAAAACTTAAAGTATGAATGAATGCTTGCGTTTTCTTGAATTTTAGAGGTAGAATTTTTGAAAAAAAAAAATCTTGTAATTCCACTCGAGTGGTGCTGTAAGCACCACCCATTTCACTAACTAATTGACAAGAACATTGGAAGGAGGATCCTTGAAGAAACACATGAAGAACATCTTCTATTATGGTAAGAAATTATTCACATTGCAAGTTTCGAATTCCCTATCAAGGATCTAGGAGGAGTGACACAAATGCACATAATTCCCCCATTGTCTTTACCAAATTTTCATGGTTTAACAAATGAAGATCTAGATACATTCTTATTTGAGTTTGAAATACTTTGTAGAGGATATGATTATTGTACTAATGATGAAACATTGAAAGTGTTTCCTCTTACTCTAAAAGGAGCAGCTCTCCCATGGTTCATGAGACTAGGTGGGAATTGCATCCAAACATGGGAGGACATGAAGAACATATTCTTGAAGAAGTACCAAGACTACTACAAATCCAATGAAGATATTTTCGGTATGATACAAGGGGAAGATGAAAGCTTGGAGGACTATGTAGAGCGATTTCGATATAACCTTCAAAAATCAAAGCATAAGCATTTGGAAAAAGAGATCTTGAAAATACTCCTTCTTAAAGGAGTCAAAGATGAATTTTTAGAACTCTTAAATCTAATAGGAAAAGGTGATGTTTTTCAGTTATCATATGATGATGTTTGTGAGTTGTGCATAAGGTATTCAAGAGGAATTTCCAAGGATGGTAAGAATTCTAGAGAAGTTTCTTCTTTCTTTTCCAAATTTACTACAAGAAAAAGAGACATAAAAGCTGAAATCAATGTTTTATTTGGAAATTTTAAATATGATTTTATTAGCTCTCTAAATTCACAATTGAATGTTTTGAAGGTTCAGAAAAATCAAGAATTTGATGAAGTGTTTTTCCCTCATTACTAAAAGGAGCATCCCATAGATGGTTGTTCTTCCTTATCTAATTTGGAAGTGGCATATCAAAGAGATGGGGAAGCTGCAACAAGGTCAACAGTTATGGTTCAAAACATTTCCTCTTCATTCTTTTACTTGCAAAATCCATTATGGAATACTCACATGTTAGAGCAACCATGCTAATTGCAATATAACCACCACCAATCTTGTCTACAAGTTTGGCACGGTTCACCTTATGATTGCATGAATACTTTCCCTCACCTTGTAGCACAAACACATTCTCAATATTCTTCACCAGCTCTTCCACAACATACTGCTTGCATATCAAAATCATTCACTTAACCCAATCATCTACATCATCAAAATTCTCCATTCTGTACACAATTTCCTGCTCAACTCATTCCACACCCTCACCACAATAAACCAGTACAACATGCTTAGAGTGTTGAACGACAAAATTTACTCATCTTTCCCACCCATTCTATCTCACATGCACCATTGGAGAAAACTTACAATGAGATTCAGAATGTTTGAAATCCAAAAATTGTAGAAATTATGAAAGAAAATGAGGTTTTTCTAGTTTGCACCAACAAACCATTTTAAAAGCTCAAGAACTTCATGATACGATGGCTATGGGAAATCAAGAAAGTAATGGATACATTGAAGACTGGTTTCACTCCATCATTTTTTTGCAACATCACTCTATGCTTCAACAATTTTTGGCACCATCTTTTCAAGGGAAGTTGGCTTCTCATACCCTAATTTTTATCAACATGTATGTTTCAAATTTTGGTATGTACATACTAGATGCCTTATTTCTAAAATGGTTCCATTGGAAATACTCTTAGACATAAACATATTCGATTCTCAAAGAAGAGTAAGATAGTGGAGAAAATAAAATAAGAAATAAAACAAACACATTTTTTTTATTTTTGTAAAAATAGTTGTTTCTATGTTGTAACATGCTGTGAAATCAACATTGATGATAAATATTCTAATTTATGTGTATGTAGATGAATTATATTGCAAATAACAATTCTACAAACACTTATATTCATTTTTATCATCAATATGGAAAAATTGCTTGAATATCATTTTTTTGACTTGCGGGCTTGATGAAATTTCTGAAAACACAGTTTGAACAGTCATGTTTTGCGGGACCAAAAGTGAATATTTTTAAAAATTGTTTCTATCCTAAGTAGCCCTTGATGTCTAATTTCCAACCCAATTTGAATCACTCAATTTGGATTTGAAACGAAAAAGTTAGAACCAAAACATTGACATGGTGTCTAGTAGGCAGCTCAGGAACAGAGTTGGGACAGTCAGTTTTTGGAGGCCTAAATGACTATATTTTTAAAATATGATTCTATGGGAGATTACTTTATGAATCTAGTTTACAATGAAATTTGAATCACTCAATTTTGATATCGTATGAGGAATTTATGACCAAAATACTGACTGCCTATCATAAATCAACACTCTTGAAACTTTGTTTTCTCCGTTGTTCATTAACATATTTGACCCACCAATTCTTCTTGTCTTCAAAACCTGTTTCTATTGAAGATTAATAAATGAATCTAATTTAATCTCCAATTTGAATCTGTTCAATCCGCCATAAAACAAAAAATTTATGCTTGAAATATCAACTGTTGGTCTAAGCTAATTCAAAATGACTCTATTATGCAGGTTATTCTAAGAAAATTTGACATATCATAGCATTGAATTTTTAAAACCTATTATTACTGCAGATAAAATTTTGAATTAGCTCTCATTTGGCTTTTGAATCACTCAAATCAGACGAAAAAGGAAGAAGTTATGATTGAAACTCTGCTGGTTAGCATGATTGGCCACTGCTCTCCCGCAGGTAATAAATTAACTTTACTTTGTACATGGATTTGTTCTACAGAGTAACTACTTGTTAGTTTTTTGCATAATTCTTGGATTAGGAGAGCCCGCCCACCTCTCTTTCTCCATGATTTACTATTTTATTACAGGTAGATAATCATTTTTTGCAGGTCTTAGTAGAACAAAGAAGATCAATTTATGGACAAGCGATTCTTGAGAGAAACTTTAGTGAAACAAGGGCATTTCATCCAGTTCATTACCTAATAGATTCATAACAAAAAGAAATGAAGAATTGGTTTCCATTTGAAGATT
>APFE030245729.1:78824-123278 GCA_000404065.3 Pinus taeda
GGTCCATGGTATTGTTTCTCAATGGTTTTGGTCCATGGTTTTGAGTGAGGCCTAGCCTATAAAAAGGAAAGGAGATCATTTGGCTAATTACAAGTAGTGAAAATCTTAAGAAGAGCAAGATCTGAATTTCTGATAATTGGTTGGTGAGACATAGTTGAATTTGAATCAAGAAGAAACCGGAGCATTATAAGTCAAATCTACTGAAAATTTGAGATCCCTTTGATGCATGAACGGATCTGTGATTTCGACAGTCTGGGGTATGGTTGAGGACTGATAAACTGTCTAAATCCGGAGGTGCGCAGGAGCGGCAAAGGCGCAGTGTGGAGGTGCATAGCACCAAAGAAGAAGCAGGTGCGAAGGTGCACGGAATCAGAGAAGAAGCAAGTGCGGAGGTGCGTAGAACCAGAGAAGAAGCAGGTGTGGAGGTGCGCAGTTGAATTGGCGAAGCAGGTGCGGAGTTGCGCAAACTCATCACGGCAGAAGTGCGGATATCTACAGGTTTCCTTCGGTGAAGTTGTTCTAAGAAGTTATTTGTTTAAAGGAGATTGGGTGATGCACATGTACATGATATTTTGGATCCAGTTTGAAAATTGATGAAACATGGTCCCTGGGAGGAAACAGAAGGTAGTAGCCTTTTGTAGGTCAGCACCTACATACTAGTATTTCAGCTAGTACAAGAGCTAAGGGGGTTGTAGCTCCCTTCCAGAAGAAGCTGGAAAATGAGAGAGGATTGTAGCTCTCTGTAGGTTGCAGCCTGCGTACTAGTAAAATACTGCACCAATAAGAAATCATTGTAAGAAGAAGTTTCTAATTGAAAGAAGATAGAGACATATTGTAGCAAGTGGTTTTCACCCACATTGAGTTTCCACCTTACATCTTGTGTTCCTTGGTGTGACTGTCTATTTTGTGTTCCTGCTCAATTATTCTATGGTTCTCACATACAGATTAATGACAAACATCTGAAGAATAAATTAAATTATAAGTTTGGAAGGTATATGCAAGTTTCAATTGTCAGATCTGAAAATATTTATATAAATTGATAAGAGTTTGATAATACTAATTCACCCCCCCCTTTCAGTATTATTTCCAACACCTTCCAGTTCATACAGATGTAAGGGAAGTTGTAGAATGATCACCATCAAAAGTGGACCACATACCTACAAAATTTCCATTTGAATATCAAGTAAAAGATGGGAAGCACCAATAATGTTGTAGACTGCCTCAGTTGATCATCAGTCATGGCGTTAATCACCATTCTCAACTCTTATGGGAATGAGACTTCTGATTGGCCACTTCTCTACAAAAATGACCCAGAATTTTGTCACAAATACCAGACACTCTTGGAGGGTCAACAAGTTCCATATTGTCACCTCAAGGAAGCCCTATTATACCACCCGGGACACCTTTGTGTTCCTTCAAGTGAGTGTTCCAAGATGATTTGGGAAGCGCACTACATTCGGGCAGCTAGGCATTTCGGGGTAGATGAAAATGTGGAAATGCGACAAAAGTATTTCTATTGGCCAAATCTTCGACAAGATGTCAGGAAGTGCATCGGATCCTACACTGCCTGCACCATTTCCAAACCAACCATCAAGAAGCAAAGCCTCTATACTCCACTGGCTATCCCTAGTCGAGCTTGGGAATCCGTCTCCATGGATTACATGCTGTGCCTTCCTTCTACTAAGCATGGAAACGATTGTGGTTTTGTGGTCGTCGACATATTCTTGAAGATGGCCATTATGGTAGCCTTCAAGAAGAATATCACAATAGAATCCACTAATAAACTCTTCTTTGAATGAGTGTGGGTACACTTTGGGATCCCACAGTCTATCATCTCATATCAGGATAGCAGGTTCCTCGGTACATTTTTGTCCAGTCTCTAGTTGATGCTGCACACCAAGATTAATAAGTCCACAACTTTGAATCCCTAAACTGATGGCTAGATATAGGTCATCAACAAGATGATACTACACATTATGTGTATGTACAACTCAAAAAATCCACACACATGGGATGAGAGCCTCCCCTATATCCAGCACAAATATAACCAAGGTCTCCACAATTCAACTAGCCACAACCCTTTTTAGGTGGCCTTAGGACTCCAGCCACTATGTCCCATTGATGTGGCCCTAACATTTGTAGTTACTCAGGCAAATTTGGCTCATGTCCAGTCTGAAGATAATAAGGCAAACAACTTCATTGAGCACATCCAATGCATCTGCCAACAGGTTCATGACATTATAGAGAAATCAAATGGTAAGTACAAATAGTGACATGATCAACATCGAGTGCCACACAAGTTTCAGATGGGTGAAAAAGTCTGGTTGCATTTTCAGAAGGAAAATGATACCAAAGCCTATCAGAAACCCATACCACTCGAATATGGTCGTTACACCATTACCAACACTGTGGGAGACAATTCATTTGAGATCAGCATTCCCCCATTCCTTGGCCTGCACCTAGTGTTCAACGTCGACCACCTTTGACCATACTTCCTACCATTGTTGGACACATCAGAGATTACAGAACAACTCACACCTATAGTGTTAAATCCAGACTACATGGAACAAGACAAAATTGATCATATGATGGACATGTAAATAAAGAACACCTGACAACAAAGGATCCAACTATATCGAGTTGTCTAAGCAGGGCAACTCCTTCATCAGGGGAACTGGCTCACCAAGGACCAAGTTCAGTAGAAGTTTCCTCATCTCATGCATGAACTCAACACAATGGGGACCATTACTTCATAAGGGGGGAGGAATGATCTAGGTGGATATTGGTGGTCACCCACCTATTCCACTTAGACCCCCACCATTGTTTCTTGTAGTTTTTTAGTTTTCTTATTTGTAGCACAATTACTATTTTTGGTAGTTTTTTGGGTCCTGAAATTCTGGAGCTGTTTTGAGGCCCTAAAAGATGTTTTTTTGGGAAAATCGAGGCCAAAATTGGGTATTGACCATTTTGGACATTCAAAAGTTGTAATCCTTGGCTGGATCTTTGTAATAAGGTATTGTGCGCATCAAAAGAAGATCATATGCCAAAGTTATGACCCTGGGAAGTTGATGTACCAATTTACCCAACTGGGGCCCATAGTTTGGCGCTTCATCTCCTAGGGTTAGGTTTTTAGATGTTTAGGGTTTTCCATTATTTCTTAATAAAGTGGACCAATTTGAGGTAGGGAAGGGACCAAGATGTGCCAGAGTTTACCATTGTTTTACATACCTTTCGGACGAAGTTAGGTATCAAGTATTCTGAGAACCATTTGCACTCAAGTACCACGGTTGCCTACACAGGTACATCCAGGATGAGATGGAGTTCTTGGACATCTCCTCACTCAGCACGACATACCGATACATTGTCAAGATCGAGAAGAAGTTTAAATAGAATAAGAAAGACTTTATATTTGTGAATCTGAAGCAAGGGAAAGGTTCCTCCAAACTGCAGAACAAAGGAAAAAGCCAAGGCGGGGCAACCCAGGGCAACCCGCCAAAGTTGAAAGCAAAGAACAACACCGAGAAGCCAAAGAAGGACACAGTAAAGTGGTCTAAGTTCCATAAGAGCTCCACTCACAACACAAGTAAGTTTCAAGCTAAGAAGTCACTAGTGGCCGAGCTGAAGGCTTCGTAATCAGATGCATGTTCCAACTTTGAGTTAGAGCCTGACAAGGGGAATGAAAAAGGGAAGAATATTATCGATGCAGAGCCCAATTCCACCATTTCCACCACGAAGATCCAGAAGCAAGAACCCGAAGATCCTGAGGAGGAGGAGCACCTCTTCCAGTCCCATATGTGGGTAAAGGGTTCCTCACTATAGTTCATTGTTGACAACGGGAGCCAAAAGAATGTCATTTCAGCAGAGGTTGTGAAGTGTTTGGGCTTACAAACCACAAGATACCCACAACCGTACACCATTGGGTGGCTTCACCAAGGACGGGATCTTTGCGTGAGCCAACAATGTCATCTTCCATACAACATTGAGCCCTTAATGGATAAGGTATTATGTGATGTTGCTCCCCTTGATTTTTGTGATGTATTATTAGGCAAACCATACTTGTGGAAGTGACATGTTGTGTATGAGTCAAGGCCTCCCATTGTTATTCTTACGTTGGGAAATAAGTTTCACAGGATACCAAAGGTCGCACCACCTACCACCATCTCTTTAGTTACTACAAAACAATGGATTAAGCTCATGTCCAAAACCGATAAATTTTTTTCCTTGATGATACACCCTCAGGGAAAGGAGAAGACAGTGGCCACGACCTCCAGACATGGCCCCTCTACATGACAACAATAGATGGACAAGGTTGTGGAGGAGTATGAGGACATCTTCACCTCCCCTGTAGGAGTGCCTCTGTACTATCAAGTTAAGCACTCCATCGATATGACCTCAGGTGCACCATTCCATAGTGGACCAATCTATCGATGCTTCATTATAGAGAACGATGAAATCAAGAGGCAAATTTAAGAGCTACTATAAAAAGATCACATTTGGCCATGTTCATTACCCTGTGGGAGCTTGATCGTGTTGGTACAGAAGAAGCATGGGACTTGGAGACTATGTATTGACTATCGGGCACTAAACAAGATCAATATCCATAATAGGTACCCGGTCCCATGGAGTGATGACCTTCTGGACCAACTAAAGGGGGAAATATACTTTAGCAAAATCAAATTGAAGTCCGGATATCATCAGGTACCAATTGAACCCACCGATGTGTGGATGTCTGCTTTCAAAGCCAAGGAGGGCCTTTTCGAATGGTTGGTTATACCTTTCATCTTGAGGAATGCTCCTACAACTTTCATGAGGCTGATGGATGATATCTTGTGGCCATTCACCAACTCATTTGTAGTGGTATACTTGGATGACATCCTGATCTTCAGCCAAAGTTGAGAAGGGAACCTCCACCACATCCAACAGGTTCTCCAAACACTATGGCAACACAAGTTGTGTGCCAATTTGAAGAAATGCACTTTTGGCATGACTTAGGTTTAGTATTTGGGATACATTATTTATGAACGGGCATTCATGTGGATCTAGCCAAGATCCAAGTCATTCAGGATTGACCAGCCCCAACAACTCTGATTAATCTCTGCAACTTTTTGGGTCTTGCCAATTTCTACCATAGGTTCGTGTTGGGGTTCTCTCATATCAGTTGGCCCTTGAGTCAAGTCACCAAGGGAGGAGTGAAGGAAAGATTCTTTTGCTATGGATCTCAATAGAAGGGATTCGTGGAGTTGAAACATCACCAATTCTTTGCTTCAATGCTCACATTACTAGAATTGCAACAACCATTTGAGATTGAGACAGATGCCTCTGACTATGCTATTAGGGCAGTCCTTACTCAACAAGGTTATCTAGTGGCCTATCACATTGAGACACTTTTAGATGTAGCCCATAAGTATCCCACTTATGACAAAGAGATGTATTCCATTGTGCAGGCCTACTAACAATGGAAGCATTACTTTTTGGGGAAGGAAACGGTCATCCACACAGACCACCCACCCCTGTAGTTCATACAGATGCAAGCCAAGTTGCAGAATGATCTCCATTAGAAGTGAGCCACATACCTGCAACGATTCCATTTTAATATCAAGTACAAGGGAAGCGCCAATAATGTTGCAGATTGCCTTAGTCAACCACCGATCATGGCGTTAACCACCCTATTCAACTCTTGTGGGAACGAGACTTCTGATTGGCCATTTATTTAGAAAAGCGACCCAAAATTCGACCACACATATTGGGTTCTCATGGAGGGTCAACAAGTTCCATATTTTCACCTCCAGGATGCCCTTTTATACCACCTAGGACACCTTTGTGTTCCTTTAAGTGAGCTTGTCAAGATGATTTGGAAGTGCACTGCAATCTAGCTATTGGGCATTTTGGAGTAGAGAAAATGTGGCAGCACTACAAAAGTATTTCTATTGGCCAAATATTTGATAGGATGTCAGGAAGTACATCAGACCTTGCACTGCCTGCACCATTTCCAAACCAACCATCAAGAAGCAAGGCCTCTAAACTTCACTACCTATGCCCAGTCGACCTTGGGAATCCATATCCATGGATTACATGTCAGGCCTTCCTTATACTAAGCATGTCAATGATTTTTTTTGTGTTCATCGATAGATTCTCGAATATGGCCATTATAGTGGCCTACAAGAAGAATATCACAACAAAAACCATTGCTAAATTGTTCTTTGAATGAGTGTGGGTGCACTTTGGGATCCCACAATCTATCATCTCAGATTGGGATAGCAGGTTCCTCAATACATTTTGGTCCATTCTCTAGTCGATGCTAGACACAAAGCTCACAGAGTCCACAAATTTCCATCCCCAAATTGATGGCTAGACATAGGTCGTCAACAAGATGATAGTACACATTATCCACATGTACAACTCAAAACATCCACACACATGGGATTAGAGCCTCCCCTATATCCCACATAGCTATAGCTAGGCTCTCCACAACTCGTCTAGACACAACCCTTTTTAGGTGGCCTTGGGATTCCAACCAATATGTCCCATTGATGTGTCCATACCATTTGCAGTTACTCAGGCAAATTCGGCTCATGTCCAGTCCGAAGCTGATAAGGCAAAAAAAATTCATTGGGAACATCTAATGCATCCACCAGCAGGTCCATGACATTCTGGAGAAATACAATTCCAAGTACAAGAATCAACATGAACAACATTGGGTGCCACACAAGTTTCAGGTGGGCGGAAAATTCTAGTTGCATTTGTGGAAGGAATGCCTTACGAGAGCCTATAGAAGACTTAGAACACTCTGATATGGTCCCTACACCATTACCAAGGTTGTGGGAGACAATGCATTTGAGCTCAACATTCCCCCATTCCTTGGCCTGCACCCCGTGTTCAACGTGGACTGCCTTCGACAATACTTCCCACCATTGCTGGACACATCAGACATTGCAGAAAAACTCACACCTATAGAGTTAAATCCAGACTACATGGAACAAGACACAACTGATCAAATCATGGACATGTAGATCAAGAAAAATTGACAATAAAGGATCCAACTATATTGAGTTGTTAAAGTAGGTCAACTCCTTCACTAGGGCAAGTGGCTCACCAGGGACCAAGTTTAGTAGAAGTTTCCTCATCTCATGGAGGAACTCAATGCAATGGGGACCATTGCTTCCTAAGGGTGTAGGAATGATCTAGTTGGATATTTGTGGCCACCTACCTATTCCACTTGGACCCCCACCATTGTTTCTTTCAGTTTTTCAATTTCCTTATTTGTAGCACAATTTACTATTTTTGACAGTATTTTGGGTCTTGAACTTCCGGAGTCGTTTTGAGGCCCCAAATGATTTATTTTTGGAAACTTGGGGCCAACATGGTTAGTTAATTGATGTTGGCCATTCAAAAGTCCTATTCATCAACTAGATCTTTCTTATGAGGTATTGTGCATGTCAAACAGAGATCGTATGCCAAAGTTATGACCCCGGGAAGTTGATGTACCAATTTACCCAAACGGGGCCCATAGTTTGGCGCTTCATCTCCTAGGGGTAGGGTTTTGGATTTTTAGGGTTTTCCATTGTTTATAAATAATAAATATGCCTTTGAACCTCATTGTAACACAGTTCAGAAGCATGTAGCCACCATATCTCTTCTCAGAGATAGGCTACCATCACCCAAGCTAGTCTTATTTACATTATGTTTGTAAGCATATTTCAGTATTTGATATTAATGAAATGAAGTGTTATTTCTGTTGCATCTCTATATTTATGGTTATATCTATAATTTTTTGCGTTCCTGTTTAATTTGAATTAGACATAGAAGGTTTGAAAAAAGCTTTGGCAAAGTTTCTTCAAGAAATGCTTCCTAATGGTGAAAAGGTAGTAGAGGAAACTCATGATGAGAACAAAAGAAACGTTAATCATGATTCCATAGAATCTAATATTGTATTGAAGACCCACTTATGAGGAAGTTTTATGGAAAGGATGCCATAACATGGACACTACAGATGGAGCAATATTTCGATCTCCATAATATGAAAAACACACAAAAGGTATGCATTGCAACTTTATATTTAGAACCCAATCAATTTGTATGGTATCGATGGCTTTGATCTCATAAACAAATTGTCACTTGGTCAATTTTTATGGAGGAAATGATAGCACATTATGAGGATACAAAAAGCAACACCTTCTTTAGCCAATTGATAAATCTCAAACAAAAGGGTTTAATGGTGGAGCACACTAAGGAATTCCAAAAATTGAATATGAGGGTAAAAAATATTCCAGAGGAGCATAGAATTGATGTGTTCATAGGGACCTTAAAGGATATCATCCAACATGAGGTTTTCCTTTGGGAACCCGATTCATTGGAGAAGGCATTCAGGTTGGCAAGAAAAATTTAAAGCAAAATTATGGCAACAAGGAATCCTACCACTCACAACTATAAATATGGAAGTGTTTCTTCCCCTAGCCTTCCACAACCTACAAGGTTGACACCACAAAAATTGGAAGAAAAAAGAGCAAAAAGGCTTTGTTACAGTTGTGATAGCAAATACACTAAAGTTCATAAGTGTGCTGAGAATAAATTATTTTACATAGATTGTGAAGAGGAGGAAGAAAAGGAACCAAAAACGTCAAAAGAAGAGTATATACACCAGGAACCAATGCTAGAGAAAGAAGAAATGAATCCGGCCATATCTTGTAATGCATTGGCATGAATTACCAATCCTCAAACTCTTAAGATAGAAGGATATATCAAGAAGAAAAAGGTAATAGTGTTGATTGATTCAGGTAGTACCCATAATTTTATTCATTGTAAGATAGCTAAGGAATTGAATTGCTTCCTATATCCAACACCAAAGTGTCAAGTGATGGCTGCAAATGGAGGAACGATAAATTTATTTGGAAAGTGCCATAATATAAATATCTCCATGGGAGAATATGTAATGAATAGTTCAATGCTTTCCATTCCAATGGGTGGTGCTGATGTTGTACTAGGAGTCCAATGGCTACAATCTTTGGGTATGATAGATTTTAATTTTCAAGAACTTTTCTTGAAATTATTTTGGGAAGGAAGTGAAGTTCAATTAAGGGGCATTGCAGGGAAACTGAGAAAGATAATTAGCTCTAACAACATGATAATGCTTCTAAAGAAATAACAACGGGGTGTAATTGCACAATTATGTTCACTAGAGGTTCCCACATCGAAATTATCTATTTCTCCAAATCTCCAAAAAAATTTCGACAATCATTCCAAGGTATTTGAGAGTCCCAAATGCCTCCCACCTATTCGTGATCATGATCATGCTATTCATTTGATTCCAGGAAGTGTTCCCTCAAACATCAGGACTTACAAATATCCATATGCCCAAAAGAGTGAAATTGAATGTATGGTTGCAGAAATGCTAGAGGTTGGTATAATTCAACCTAGTCAAAGTTCTTTCTCTGCTCTAGTGGTATTGGTACACAAGAAGGAAGGATCATGGTGCATGTTCTGGATTATAGGGAGCTCAACAAGCTTATAAAGAAAATTTCCCATTCCGGCATTGATGAAATAATGGATGCATACATGGAGAAAATTAACTTCACCAAATTGGATTCCATCAGGATACAGAAAAAATCAGAAGAAGACCCTAGAAAAACTAAAGCCATTAAGAATGGAAATCCCACATCCATAAAGCATCTATGAGGATTTCTCGGGTTGACAGGGTATTATCGCAAGTTTGTTAATAATTATGGGAGAATAGAAGCACCTCTAACAACATTGCTAAAGAAAAATGAATTTTCTTGGACTCCATAAGCAACAAAGGCATTTGAACATATTAAAGAGGCAATGTGCAAGAACCAGTCTTAGCTATGCCAAACTTCACAAAAACTTTTATTATGGAATGTGATGCCTCAGGAAATGGAATTGGTGCTGTTTTAATACAAGAAGAAAGACCCATTTCCTTTGAAAGTCATCCAATCAAAGGAAAGTATTTACAAAAAGCTATTTATGAGAAGGAAATGTTGGCAATACCACATGCACTTAAGAAATGGTGACCTTACCTCATGGGAAGACACTTAAAGGTAAAAACGGATAGTCTTAAATAATTTTTAGAACAAAGATTATCTTCAAAAGAACAACAAAAATGTGTCATAAATATTTTTTTGAATTAGTTACTGGAGAATCCACGGTAAAAACCATTTTCCATCAACATTTCAAATCCCAACTAGGATCCATCATCAGGACTTCTTGAATGATGATATTAGAAGAGCTTAATTGAAGGAAAGGTCCGCAACTCTTCTTGCTATCTTCACTCTAAATTTTTCGAGTAAAATGATTTCACTCCAAGTATCCCCTCCATATAGGGACAAGATTCTGGATTTAAGAAATCTATGGTTTATATATTTTGACTTAGTTACTGGAGAATCCACAGTAAAAACTATTTTCTGTCAACATTTCAAATCCCAATTGGGATCCGTCATCACGACTTCTAGAATGATGATATTAGAAGAGCTTAATTGAAGGAAAGGTCCGCAACTCTTCTTGCTATGTTCACTCTAAATTTTTCAAGTCAAATGATTTCACTCCAAGTATCCCATCGGTATAGGGACAAGATTTTGGATTTAAGACATCTGTGGTTTATATCTTTTGACTTAGTTATTGGAGAATCCACAGTAAAAACCATTTTCTGTCAATGTTTCAAATCCCAACCAGGATCCATCATCAGGACTTCTTGAATGATAATATTAGAAGAGCTTAATTGAAGGAAAGGTCTGCAACTCTTCTTGCTATCTTCACTCTAAATTTTTCGAGTAAAATGATTTCACTCCAAGTATTCCCTCCATATAGGGACAAGATTCTGGATTTAATACATCTGTAGTTTATATCTTTTGACTTAGTTACTGGAGAATCCATAGTAAAAACCATTTTCCATCAACGTTTCAAATCCCACCCAGGATCCATCATCAGGACTTCTTGAATGATGATATTCGAAGATCTTAATTGAAGGAAAGGTCCGCCGCTTTTCTTGCTATCTTCACTCTAAATTTTTCGAGTAAAATGATTTCACTCCAAGTAACCCCTCTGTATAGGGAAAAGATTCTGGATTTAAGACATTTGTGGTTTATATCTTTTGACTTAGTTACCGGAGAATCCACAGTAAAAACCATTTTCCGTCAATGTTTCAAATCCCAACTAGGATCCATCATCAGGACTTCTAGAATGATGATATTATAAAAGCTTAATTGAAGGAAAGGTCAGCAACTCTTCTTACTATATTCACTCTAAATTTTTCGAGTAAAATGATTTCACTCCAAGTATCCCCACTGTATACGGACAAGATTCTAGATTTAAGACATCTGTGGTTTATATCTTTTGACTTAGTTATCGGAGAATCCACAGTAAAAACCATTTCCCGTCAACACTTCAAATCCCAATTGGGATCCATCATCAGGACTTCTTGAATGATGATATTAGAAGAGCTTAATTGAAGGAAAGGTCCATAGCTCTTTTTGCTATCTTCACTCTAAATTTTTCGAGTAAAATGATTTCACTCCAAGTATCCCCTCTGTATAGTGACAAGATTCTACATTTAAGACATCTGTAGTTTATATCTTTGGACTTAGTTACCGAAGAATCCACAGTAAAAACCATTTTCTGTCAATGTTTCAAATCCCAACCAGGATCCATAATTAGGACTTCTTGAACGATGATATTAGAAGATCTTAATTGAAGGAAAGGTCCACAACTCTTCTTGCTATCTTCACTCTAAGTTTTTTGAGTAAAATGATTTCGCTCCAAGTATCCCCTCCGTATAGGGACAAGATTCTGGATTTAAGACATCTGTGGTTTATATCTTTTTCCTTTGTTACCAGAGAATCCACAGTAAAAACTATTTTCTGTCAACGTTTCAAATCCCAACTGGGATCCATCATCAGGACTTCTTGAATGATGATATTAAAAGAGCTTAATTGAAGGAAAGGTCTGTAGCTCTTCTTGCTATATTCACTCTAAATTTTTCGAATAAAATGATTTCACTCCAAGTATCCCCTCCTTATAGGGACAAGATTCTAGATTTAAGACATTTGTGGTTTATATCTTTTGACTTAGTTACCAGAGAATCCACAGTAAAAACCATTTTCTATCAACGTTTCAAATCCCAACTGGGATCCATCATCAAGGCTTCTTGAATGATGATATTAGAAGAGCTTAATTGAGGGAAAGGCTTGCAACTCTGCTTGCTATCTTCACTCTAAATTTTTCGAGTAAAATGATTTCACTTCAAGTATCCCCTCTGTATAGGGACAAGATTTTGGATTTAAGACATCTGTGGTTTATATCTTTTGACTTAGTTACCGAAGAATCCACAGTAAAAACCATTTTCCGTCAATGTTTCAAATCCCAACCAGGATCCATCATCAGGACTTCTTGAATGATGATATTAGAAGAGCTTAATTGAAGGAAAGGTTCACAGCTCTTCTTGCTATCTTCACTCTAAATTTTTTGAGTAAAATTATTTCACTCCAAGTATCCCCTCCACATAGGGACAAGTTTCTAGATTTAAGACATATGTGGTTTATATCTTTTGACTTAGTTACCAGAGAATCCACAGTAAAAACCATTTTCCGTCAACGTTTCAAATCCCAACCAGGATCCATCATCAGGACCTCTTGAATGATGATATTAGAAGAGTTTAATTGAAGGAAAGGTCCGCAACTCTTCTTGCTATCTTCACTCTAAATTTTTCGAGTAAAATGATTTCACTCCAAGTATTCCCTTCGTATAGGGATAAGATTATGGATTTAAGACTTTGTGGTTTATATCATTTGACTTAGTTACCAGAGAATCCACAGTAAAAACCATTTTCCATCGAAATTTCAAATCCAACCAGGATCCATCATCAAGACTTCTTGAATGACGATATTAGAAGAGCTTAACTAAAGGAAAGGTCCACAACTCTTCTTGCTATCTTCGCTCTAATTTTTTTGAGTAAAATGATTTCACTCCAAGTATCCCCTCCATATAGGGACAAGATTCTGGATTTAAGACATCTATGGTTTATATCTTTTGACGTAGTTATCGAAGAATCCACAGTAAAAACCATTTTCCATCAACGTTTCAAATACCAACCAGGATCCATCATGAGGACTTCTTGAATGATGATATTAGAAGAGCTTAATTGAAGGAAAGGTCCACAGCTCTTCTTGCTATCTTCACTCTAAATTTTTCGAGTAAAATGATTTCGCTCCAAGTATCCCCTTCATATAGGGACAAGATTCTGGATTTAAGACATCTGAGTAAAATGATTTCACTCCAAGTATCCCCTCCATATAGGGACAAGATTCTGGATTTAAGACATTTGTGGTTTATATCTTTTGACTTAGTTACCAGAGAATCCATAGTAAAAACCATTTTCCGTCAACATTTCAAATCCCATCCGGGATCTATCATCAAGACTTCTTGAATGATGATATTAGAAGAGCTTAATTGAAGGAAAGGTCCACAACTCTTCTTGCTATCTTCACTCTAATCTTTTTGAGTAAAATGATTTCACTCCAAGTATCCCCTCCGTATAGGGACAAGATTCTGGATTTAAGACATCTGTGGTTTATATCTTTTGACTTAGTTATCAGAGAATCCACAGTAAAAAACATTTTCCGTCAATGTTTCAAATCCCAACCAGGATCCATCATCAAGACTTCTTGAATGATGATATTAGAAGAGCCTAATTGAAGGAAAGATCTGCATCTCTTCTTGCTATCTTCACTCTAAATTTTTCGAGTAAAATGATTTCGCTCCAAGTATCCCCTCCATATAGGGATAAGATTCTGGATTTAAGACATCTATGATTTATATCGTTTGACATAGTTACTAAAGAATCCATAGTAAAAACCATTTTCCATCAACCTTTCAAATCCCAACCGAGATCCATCATCAAGACTTCTTGAATGATGATATTAGAAGAGCTTAATTGAAGGAAAAGTCCGTAGCTCTTCTTGTTATCTTCACTCTAAATTTTTAGAGTAAAATGATTTCACTCCAAGTATCCCCTTCGTATAGGGACAAGATTATGGATTTAAGACATTTGTGGTTTATATCTTTTGACTTAGTTACCGGAGAATCCACAGTAAAAACCATTTTCTGTCAACGTTTCAAATCCCAGCCAGGATCCATCATCAGGACTTCTTGAATGATGATATTAGAAGAGCTTAATTGAAGGAAAGGTCCACAGCTCTTCTTGCTATCTTCACTCTAAATTTTTCGAGTAAAATGATTTCACTCCAAGTATCCCCTCTGTATAGGGACAAGATTCTGGATTTAAGATATCTCTAGTTTATATCTTTGGACTTAGTTACTGGAGAATCCACAGTAAAAACCATTTTTCGTCAACATTTCAAATCCCAAATGGGATCCATCATCAGGACTTCTTGAATGATGATATTAGAAGAGCTTAATTGAAGGAAAGGTTCACAACTCTTCTTGTTATCTTCACTCTAATTTTTTCGAGTAAAATGATTTCACTCCAAGTATCCCCTCCGTATAGGGATAAGATTCTGGATTTAAGACATCTGTGGTTTATATCTTTTGACTTAGTTACCAGAGAATCCACAGTAAAAACCACTTTCCGTTAATGTTTCAAATCCCAATCAGGATCCATTATCAAGACTTCTTGAATGATGATATTAGAAGAGCTTAATTGAAGGAAAGGTCTGCAACTCGTCTTGCTATCTTCACTCTAATTTTTTTGAGTAAAATGATTTCACTCCAAGTATCTCCTCCATATAGGGACAAGATTCTGGATTTAAGACATCTGTGGTTTATATCTTTTGACTTAGTTACCAGAGAATCCACAGTAAAAACCAATTTTTGTCAACATTTCAAATCCCAACTGAGATCCATCATCAAGACTTCTTGAATGATGATATTAGAAGAGCTTAATTGAAGGAAAGGTCTGCAGCTCTTCTTGCTATCTTCACTCTAAATTTTTCGAGTAAAATTATTTCACTCCAACTATCCCCTCCGTATAGGGACAAGATTATGTATTTAAGACATCTGTGGTTTATATATTTTGACTTAGTCACAAATATGTTGGGTTATGAATTTGAAATCATCTAGAGAAAAGGGAAGAAAAATGTTGTTGCGGATGCACTCTCAAGAAAGGATGAAGATGTGGAAACATTGTTTTGTGCCATTTCTATTATCCAACCAGATTGGATAAATGAAGAAAGGGATGAATGGAAGAAGGACGAAGAAGTGTGGGCACTCATTCAAAAGTTGCAATGAGATCCCAGTACGTCTGATACATTTAGATAGGAAAATGTTTCATTATGGTACAAAGGTCACTTATACCTATGTAAGAATTCCCAACTCAAACAAAATATTCTTCTAGAATGACACACCTCTCCCTTAGGAGGGCACTCAAGATTTTTAAAAACTTACCACAAGGTTAAGGAAGAATTTTTTTGGGATGGCCTTAAATATGATATTAAAAAGTTTGTGGCATAATTTTTGGTTTTCCAACAATATAAATTTGAGACAATTAAGACCCCAGGTGTGTTACAACCTTTATCTATTCCAAGTCAATGTTGGGAGGATTTTCAATGGATTTTATCACAAGTTTACCCAAGTCTGAAGGAAAGAGTGTCATCATGGTGGTAGTTGATAGAATTACCAAGTATGCACACTTTTGCGCATTATCTCATCCATTTAAAGCCAATACAGTTGCTACTACATTTATGGAAACAATTTAAAAGCCACATGGAAACCCGAAGATTATTGTAAGCAACAAAGATCCCATTTCATTGGAAATTTTTGGACAAAATTATTTTCTTTTCTAGGTACTGAGTTAGATCATAGCTCATCTTATCATCCTCAATCTGATGGGAAAACTGATATAGTGAATTTTTTTTTTGAAGGATATCTTCATTGATTTGTGCCTGATAAATGGACACAATGGTTAAGTGGTTGCCTTTGGCTGAATGGTGGTATAACACTTCCTTCCATATTGCAGCAAAAATGACCCCATTTATGGAACTTTATGGATATCATCCACCGTCCATCGCATCATCTTTAAAAGAAAATTTTAAGGTTCAAGCAGTGGAAGTTCACATCGAGCATCAATAAAAAATTCTCAAACTCTTAAAGGATAACCTCACTTTGGCACAAAATCGAATGAAACAATAGATAGATCAACATCACAGTGAAAGAAGTTTTGATGTAGGTGACTACGTATTTCTATGACTACAACCATACAAACAAATGTCCCTCGAGAAAGCTAAGAAGGATAATAAATTATCACCAAAGTATTATGACCTGTACAAGGTGTTGCAAAAGATTGGTACTATGGCATACAAATTGGATCTTCCTGCATCTTCTCGAGTGCACTCAATTTTCCATGTTTCATGCTTAAATAAGGTTATAGGTGAGAAGGTCCTAGTTCAAAAAACATTTCCATAACTTAAAGAGGAAGGAAAAATCCTATTGGAACCTGAAGCAGTCACAAAAACAAGAAATCAATAGTGGTGAAATCAATCAATTTTAGAGTATCTCATCAAGTGGAAGAACTTACCGGCTAAAGATTCCACATGGGAGGATGAGAATTTTATACAGAAGCATCCAGAACTACTCAGGCATTGAGGAAAACAATTTTTGAATGATAGGGGCATGTTAGGTCCCTATACTACTAGTGTAGCCCCTTATTGTTATTAGTGCAACCCCCTTATTATATTATTGTGCCCATATAGTCCCCATGTTGTTATTATTGTGCCCCATAGAAGCCCACTGTTGTTATTGTTGTGCCCCTACAATATTATTGTTTTGTAGGCTTTGATTGTATTAGTGCCCCTTAGACTCCTATATATAGAAAGGAGGTCTTGTCATTTGTATCATCCAATAATTGTTCATTTGTGTAATGTAGAGGAGGTTTCCCCCTCGAAGAGGCTGATTTTGAAGTTGTTGATATGTATTTTCTTCTATTTTGTGAATTGGTTGCATAACAGACTCCATTTTGTCCATCCAGTCTATAAATTTCGAGTTGCCTTCCAAGGCATACTCGAGCCGCAAAACATAGAACGCCATCTGCTGATTTTGAAGTATGTATTGCAAATTTGAATTTTACCTATAGCCCAAAACTCAAAACTTTAAAGTCTCCTCTACTATATTGAATTCAACTCTGATACCATGTAGAAAATCTTGTAGATACACAAGCTCATGCAATTTACTAAAGCACAGGACAAGAATCTACTTCTACTTTCAACCAGTAGAAGCCAATAGATCGATGAAAACAATATGAACAAGAAGAAGATAAATCAATGTCACATAACATAAGATGTATATGGGGAAATCCATTTCTCAAAACCCTGTTATATGTATTGCATATATCAGAAATATAAATGAAGATACAAAAATTGTTCTCACTAGAACAATTCCGCACAAGTATGTTCAACTCTCTCAGCTCATAAGAAAGTTCTTAGCCAACACTTAGCCAATTCTGTAGCTCTCCAAGCCCCTATTTCCTTGCACTATTCCTCGGACGAATAACCCATATTTAAAGGGAATTCATGCCTCTAAAAATATGCAATCCAAACATAGTTTCTTCCCTGATTGCATGCATGATATTTACAACTCAGTAAATCACACCACTGATAGTACATTGTCCTTACACTTTAGTGTCAATTGGGTCTTTCTCAGAATCAACATGCATGAGTTTCTGATGAGGGAATCTTCAGTTAACTAGAGTGACACTTGTGAATGCACTAGTGCACCAACTAATTGTTAGCTCTCTATTAGTTCCTCAAACAATTTGGAAATAATTTAACCGAACATAGCTCAGTAAAGTGAGTTATCTAATTTACAACTCAATTTAAATTCATACTAGACCCCTAAAATTTAGGGAGAACATATACATGACTTCAGAAAGATTTCCAACTCGAAATTTCTAAGCTAATTAAGTTATTTAAAATTAATTAAATATTTACAAGTTACTATGAGAATAGAATTCAATTTTAATTCTCAGTTTAATTCAAGGAAAAATTAAACTCGAATTTCTTCTTGTCATTTCTCAACACTTCACACTCTTCAATTCTAGTATGCATACAAAAAACAATTTCTTAATTAAAACCAAGTTCATCAAATTACCTTATTGTCTGTAATGAGGTTTTTAATTTAACAAATGTTGTGTTAGAGTCGTATCTTTAAGCATTATGGGCCATTAAATTTTCCATTTGCTAGTTGGTCTTAGCCTAGAGTTTATCATTAAGAAGTCATATTTACACTATTTAAACGTAAGGTCATTTATTTATAATCATCCTACTTACACATATTAAATTCATAAATTCATACACACACACACATCAAATACAATTTAAGGATGAAACCTAAGGAATTATATGCTTTCTTCCTCTTTCAATTTCCTTTCACTCCTCCCTTATCCCCTTTCTCTTCCACACACACGACACATTTTAAGTGTGAAAACTAAAGAATTATACTTTTTCTTGCTCTTTCAATTTCATTTCACCCCTCTCTCCTCCCCTTTCTCTTTCTATTTCTAATGCTCTCATTTCCCTTCTCTCTTCCTCTTCCTCTTTTCCTTCCCCACTCATCTTCTCTTTTTCTCCATCTCCCTCTTCTTATTTTTCTTCTCTATCTCCATGCCTCCTCTTATTTATCTTTTATCTCTTATTTCTAATCTTGGTCCTACTTTTCTCTTCCTCTTATGCTATGGTCCCGAAGTGTTTAGATATATTTTCTTCTCTTCATGTGATAAAATCTTAGACATTTTTAAATTAAAAAAAATTACATGCAAGAGGAGCATCATATCATCACATTTTTAATTTGCAATATACATTAAATATAAGTTAATATTTAGTAATTTCTTATTTCCAAACCCCTCCCCTAGAAACATCAACCCAATCTCCACTATGGGTGAGAATATATAATAAATGAACTTTTGTTCGATTATTTTATCATTTTAATTTATACATTCTACATCAAGCTTTATTTTATTCTCTTAAATTTTTATGTGCACGCCATCGATCATCCATAAATGATTCAAGAAGCAAGGTGAACATGATTTAGTTAACTCTATATTGGTCAAAAACCATCTTCTAGGTTATTAGAGGGACCCTAGAGTAGGTTGATGATGCCATTTTATGACTTGTACTTTATAAGATTCACTGCAAAAGAAGACATGACCACATTTCTTGCTATTATTCTTTCTGAAATGTAGAACTCAATATATCGGTTAGATATAAGTTTTCTTCTAAATTTGAGTCCAAATATATTTGGTGGATGTACAAAGCTCATCACTGAAAGAAAAATAATGAAAAATAATGAATTACTTAAACATGGAGTATATGTGTTGTAACAAGATCTATAAACCTATGAATCCATAGGTACCTTAGTTTCCAAGCCTAATTAAATGAAATAGGCTTCTAGATATCTATGATTTAAATTTTCTAATATCAATTTGAATTTTTGAATATGAAATATATATATATATATATTAATTTTAATTGTGAAATGAAAGATTTTAATTAATATGTAGATGCATGTATTAGATATTCCTTTGATATTTTTGACGTTTAACAATACATTGGAAAATATGCATGTATTATATATTCATTTGATATTTTTTACATTTAATCATACATTGGAAAATATGCCTGTATTATATATTCCTCTGATAGTTTTTATGTGTAATAATACATTGGATTTTTTTTTTTTTTTTAATTTATTGAACAATATAACTCTAGTTCCAAACTTGTCAAAAATATGGTATATATATTGTAGTGGGGAACAAGATCCATAAGTTCTTTGATTGAACAAATGAGTTATCATGTTATGTGTACTTTATATTCCTTACAATTGTGTACTTTTTATAATTTTCAATTGAAATCTTTCAGATCAGCGTTCTTACCAACATAATAACTCTTTCAAATTTTAGTTTTCTAGCTTTGCCAAAATGAACAAGAGGTGTTGCAAGCAACAAGTCCCTGCCTTGTAGGGAATTGCACCCACAGGGAATCGCGGCTGCAGGTTCCTCAGGTTTCTTTTCAAAGTGAACATAACATGATTAGAAAAGCCACAAATGACTCAGTAAACTCACTCATAAGATATATGGTTTAGGAGCTCTTGAATTTTCTGCGTTTACTTTATCATTTGGAATGTCCAACAGAACTCTTTGACGTATTCACAACCCAAACGTCTTGTCAAGTGACCATATAGATCTCCAACCTAGCCGATTGTCTAAATGAACTTGTGAAGTGCCATTCTCTTGGAACAAGGGTGACCCTAGCAATAAAAATCCAGGCAGGATGGATCCTACGCCTGACTCATGAACTCTGCTAAATTCTTCTAAGGGGGGATAACTACTCGTGACTCCGAAGCGGGACCAGGATCCTTTGACTACATTTTGAACAGCTAAACATCCTAAGAAATATAAAATGGCTGACCCACATTTGGAGTGCGAAACCAATGGCTTACTTCAAGAGATGTGATCTAGAATTCCCTTTTTCAATTTGTGACTTAGTTCATGAGCATATTGTGCTTTGTCGAACTGATTTTTGATCCTTAACTCTATTGTCTTTTTAATCCCTTAATTGCTGGAAATCGCTGTAGCTAAGCTAAATCCGATAGTTAATTATGCAAATTTCCTTATATTGTGCTTTGCGGAACTGGTTTTTCTATTTTTTCTAAGCATTATTGTCTTTGAAATATTTTTCTGTTTTTATTTGATATTTTTTTCCTAAGTAATACTACTCTATTGAAAAGAAGTAAAATAAAAATATAGGGAGGCACCGCCTCTGCGGTGCTGAACATAGTTATGTCAAAAATTATCAACAGACAAAATTCCACTGCCCGACAAGGGGAAACCAATCCGAGTGAACCCAAGAAAAAGCCCATGCAAGAGTCTCAAGACTTAACTTATAAAGGCCCACACAGGGGTCCTAGATCCAAGCAATCAAAAATGTGCCAAAAGGTTCGAAAAAAACAGAAGAAAAAAAACCTCAGATAACAATTTCGTAAGAACACATGGCGACTAGATCATCAATCTGGACAGACACCTTGGATGTCATCAGGGGTGGGCTCTTCTACAATGCGACACGCATACTCATACCAGTCATCATCCTCTGCTGACGTGCCACGCGGGATGCCACTAACTACTTGTATGCCTGCTGAACTACCCTCGGCTGCATGTTTATCTAACGTGTTGCCTAGGATGCCTCCAACTGCCTTCGTGCCACTCGCCCTGCCTTCGGTAGCATGCTTGCTTCTAGCTAGCACCTCGCCATGCAGAATGCCAATTTGCCCTGCCATTTGCTACTTGTCTGGTTTACGATCATCCCTGTTCCTCTTGACAGCCTTCTGTTGCTTGCCATTGTTCCTTTTCTTTGGTCCAAGGTCATGGGTCAGCTTGTGGACTAAATTTCTCATTGAAGGTAACAGTGACAGTGGCTATGATAACTGGACGAAGCAACATATTCTAGAAGCTAAATTGGGTTGTGTGGTGAGAGGGGAGAGGGCGGGTGAGGAGATTGGCTGTTCAGGTAGTTGCGTTCACTCTTCGGGCGCCATGGCCCTGTGACCTACCTCTACCACTGCGAGTATCAGGGCATCTTTCAGAGAAGGGACCACAAGAATGAATGGCAGAAGGTGAAGAGGAAGGAGAAGCAAGTTTAGGACTGGGCGTTGCGGGGGGGCAAATGCTTTCGCCTCGACTACCCCCTCTTCTACTGCACATTAGATGACGAGTGCTCGCCATGACTGTATTGATTTCAGAGTTTGCAGTAGGGGAGACAGAGGTATCTCTGGGATTGAAGTGGCTATTCAGAAAAAGAGTAGAGGAATTTTGAGCGTAATTCAACACACAGTGAGGTGTTTGGGAGAAATGGAAGCCATTTCCCAAATCGACATAGCTGAGAATCCAACAACGCCTACCAGTGATGGTGTGAGAGCTTGGCTCTGCAGCTTGAGGGGGGCAAGAGCAATTTAGCAGGGGAGGGATGAATGAATTGTGGTTTGCGGAGGCCATAGCCTTATGCCTGCTGCGAGTTTCTCCACTTGAACACCAGAATAATGGTGCCTGGAGGTCGAATGTAACTTGCCATAGATTGGCATGGAAGGGGACGCGGGTGGCCATGTGGCCTAGCCATCTTCCGTCCTTATCTAATCTTCATTAACTACATCATAATCACTTGCATTCGAGTTGTTCTTATTTAATATTTTGATATACATACATTTTACTATTTTATCTGACTTTTAATAGTTGTTACTTTTCGAGTATTTAATATCTTGTTATTCTTATTTGATATTGAGATATACATAAATTTTAATATATTTTATCCGACTTTTAATAGTTGTTACTTTTCGAGCATTTAATATCTTGTTTATTATATTTTTTCCTTGTAATATCTTGTTTGTTATACGTTTTCCTGTAATATCTTTGATAGTTTACTTGGTCTTTAAAGAACTTTCCTATATAACTTAATGATGAGCCTTTTGCATAGCTACAATGCCTCTAAAACACTATGACGCTTATCAACATTGCTGCGGAAATAGATATGTGATTCACCATTGAAAGTCGTATTTTGGTAAGATGTCTCGTATTGTAATACTCGATGTTTCGGTGTGACTTTGTCAAATATTTCCCCTATCTTTTGCGTGTATGCGGCTCCAAGTGTTGTAATCTGTAATATTTTGATGTCTCAACTACAGTGCCCCGTTGACCTTACCTTATATCATGTATATAACACTTCACAAGTTGTTGAATTATGTATGCAGGAAGGAAGGAAACAGCTTGAGGTGATAAATAATATATGACCGTGTTTATTTATTGATTATGTGTTTTTAATTTTTCATTTTGATATGCTTTCAAATCATTATATTTTTCATTTCATTTATCTAGCTTACTTCTAGTCAAAAGTGAATTTTTTTTGGGAAAACTCTTTATCTAAGTTTGGCCTTAGTCTTAATTACAGCAATGACCTTTATCATCACTTTTTACTTTGACATGATGGTTTGTCGTAAAGTTCCTTCGAAGAGGCAGGATGGTGTGTCGTAAAGTTCTCTCTAAGAGGTAGGATGGTGTGTCATAAAGTTTCTTCTAAGAGGCATGGTGGCAAGTGTAATAGGGATTCTTTGCAACCATAAGCTCGGGTGGAGGATTGACACTTTATGGAAAGATATAATGATTTTATGTTAGTGGAAATTTGGAGGAAAATATTGGAAATTGAAGATAAGTTTGTTTCAATAGGAAATTCATCTATGATTAATATGTGGAAATTAAAACTTATAGATGAATTCCTAACATTGGAAATACTTGGGCTTATTAGACTCAATTCAAGTAAACAATCAACCTCTATTAGCAAATCGACACTCTTGTGGAAAATTCCAAGTCTCAGTAAGAACTAATGGTTATCCTTCTCCTATTCAGGTGGACTCTCCCTCTAATTGATATGATTCATATAATTATGTTTTAATAGTGGCTATTAGTAACAAGGATTCTCTCTTAGTTATGAGGTTTTCACATGTTATATGTGTATTAGTTTGTTCTAGTCAATTTCATGCTAAGAGTAATCAATTGAAATTTTTTTTGACATATAATCTAAAGATTTCAAACCTCTGCTACTGTCCGAATTCCCCTAGTTGCAATACTTCTTTTGTATGATAATATACAATTCTTAGCTTTACATAAAAAACCTCATTATATTTTTGTGATGTAACCTTTGAGTATCATTGATCCCTTTTGTGGTCATATTTTTCGAACAATAATAATATACTCAAATATATATAGGACCAAATAAATATTTTAACCATAAAACTTAATTTTTTGAGGATATATACATAATTTTTTAAAATAATATAGAATATATAATATATGCATAATTGCCATTAAAATATTTGACATGAAATGTACGTGGAGACATTTTATCAGCCCAAATTAAAATTATTTTTGTTATTATTAATATATTTTTAAGTATATGTCAATATTAATTCGTATTAAAATATTTTATTGATAACCCACATTGAATATTTTTTTTACATGCAAAAGTAAAATATTTTATTTTAACACGTTTTTTCTCTATATATAGGTATATATGAAGTCAATATGAACATAAATTAGTTAACATACATCATCAAATAATTTATTTAAATGTTTTTTTGAAATATTTTTGAAAAGTATAAGGTTTAAACATCTCGCTCACACATTTTTTTGACTTCTAATTACTTTACAACATATTCATTTTTTTTTATTAGAGCCATCATTAGTTTTTTATTTAGAGCATAATTTATTTCTATTTTAAAGGGGCACATGTCAATACCATGATTTGAATGCTATATATAGTATATATAGGACCAAATAAATGTTTTAACCATAAAAGTTATTTTTTTCATTATATACATAATTTTTTTAAAATGGTATATAATATATACATAATTGCCATTATATTTTTTTACATGACATGTATATGGCAACATTTTATCAACCCAAATTAAAATGGGTTTGTTACTATTGATATACTTTTATTAATGTATTTTATTGATAACCCACATTGCACATATATATATGAAGTTGATATCAACATAAATTAGCAATTGCACTATATGTTTAAAAGGAAATGACATAAGGCGAGAGTGTAGGAAAGAGTAGCATATAAGATAGAAGCAAAAACGATTTCATGCTCTCTTTTACGTGGTACCCACGGGGTACATCTCAAAATACATTAAAAAATAACCAATCAATTTTTGCGCTCCTTTTGTCTCTCAGTTCAACATTTTAGGCTTCCCATGAACTATATCTGAGTTATTGCTTAGTTAAACATTTACTCATTTTATGGCAAACTATAATTTGTTGGGACCTAGATGCATTCCTCATATGGTGATCTATTGATGCCCCACTCCAACTCCAAATTTCATTTGCATCTTAGACATGTTTGTGACATAACCTCCCCATGTCTTCAACCATTGAGCACACACAACCAAATAAGTACCTGCTAATGCAACCACATAAAATTTAGAAGTCACCTCACGGTTGTCAAAAGTACCTTTAAACCCTTAAGCCTTCCTTTGCACGCCATGGTAGACTTGTTGGAAACAAAATTTGGAACCTCTCCAAGGGAATATTTTTTTTAGATGTTCTCAATACGATCTTCCCATCAATAAAGTTATGAGTACTTCCAATATCAATAAAGGAAACATTAGTTCTCCTTTTTATTTTGCATTCAACTCTAACCAGTTCATATTGAGTGACACCCAATATGGTTTGCAAAAAAATTATAAGTCAGATGTCTCTTATACATTTTCAAATTAGTTCTCCTTTTTATTTTGCATTCAACTCTAACCAGTTCATGTTGAGTGACACCCAATATGGTTTGCAAAAAAATTATAGGTCAGATGTCTCTTGTACATTTTCAATACATTTTGTACAGAAATTTATTAATCACAAACAATACCCTTTTTTATTTTATTTGAAAAGAAATCAAGCACGACTATAACACAATCATGCTGAAAAAAAATGGCACTTTTGCTCCCCTCCCACACAGTTTTGGAGGAAAAACATCATTACATAATATTTAAAGTGATAAATTACTAGGTAGCAATCTTCTATTTCCTACCAAAATTCTGCGATTTGAGAAATTTGACCTTTGATCCATTTTCTAAGAATGTGGGTCAACTCAGAATGCGGAAAATTCTGGGTAGTTCCAACCTCAGACTTGATCATGATGAAACGATTCAATTCTAACCCTACCTAAAAATTTAGTTCAATTATAACCAATTATCTGAAAATGGAGACTATTTGCTACCAGATTAACTTACTTTAAGACTACTGGTATTTTTACAGCCCTTTAATAACAAAGAGAAAACATTGTTGGGAAGTCAGACAACTTTACTCACACAAAAGCTCCTTGAACCTGTTGAACTTGAGTTGTTTCCATAAAAATTCCATAAAGAACTTAACAACAACGCAACATATAAAAAGAACATTAAAAAGCAATTGATAAGATGTATATATTTAGAAAATCATTGAAATGTTCGCTGTCATTCATAGCCTCATCACCCCAATATTAATTCGTCGGAAATATATTTTTAGGGTAGCAGCAGGAATTGCAGGAAGAATGAACGCTTTCGGCCAAAATTGTTCCCGCATTTTTCAGCGACACGATAATTCGTGCGGTAATGGAAGAAAATATCTTCCTTTTGATGTTTCTATTCTTTGGGGGAAGCATATGCATCCTTCCTCGACTATGTCTCTTCTAGTGCCAATGCGGGGCTCTGCAAGAGCAACATCTTAAGAATCTCTAGCTAGGTTCTTCTCGTATCGATATTCACAGTTTGCTTGCCAAACCAAATGCTAAGAAAGCCCCAGAAAAGCACCAGAACTATTATAAAGAGTAAAAAAAACAAAGTAGTAGCACATGATAGTAATCCAAATTCAACAATTTCATTTTGACTTATATCGTTTCTTATGATTTTTTGAATGAAAATACGCAGTTTTCATGGTTTCTCCATAAATCAGTATAATTTGCATAAATTAATGATTAGGTTTCTGTGGTATGAAAGTTAAGTCTAGTTTTAATTTGAAATCAGGAGAAAAACATCCACTTTTGATACCAACTTCAATGGACATGCACAAACCATCATAGATGAAGAAAGATATAACTTACCAAGTGGGTGTTGTCTCTACGATGCAGTAGAAAAAGGAGTTCATGGATCAACCCAGAAACCAAAAAAAGTGATAAAGACTGCAATTTCTCATGCCCAGATAGGAGGTTTCTCTACAACTTTTGTTTTTCCTTTCCCTCCATTTCTCTTCTTTAATTGTAAGGATATTCAGTTGTTTTTCCTTTTCCTCCATTTCTCTTCTTTAATGGTAAGGATGTCGCTGAACTGAACAAGATACTAAATTTACATCGTGTAAAGAGGAACCATTCTCATTTGTTTGTGGGATCGAGCATATGACTTCCCCATGATAAATGTCTTTGACTAATCAACCATGAATGAAATAGGATAAGGATTTATAGTTCAATGGGCCATCTCCCAGTAATAAGATCCAGTAGAACCACACCAAAACTTTAAACATCGCTCTTTTCGGTAACCTTCAAGGAGTATGCGTATTCTAAAACAAAGAAAATATCAACAAAATGCATGCTAAAGAATTTGAAGATCAAGCAATGTAAAACTTGTTAAAAACACACTAGTTGAGAGCAAGAAGATTTGTGTGTAAACATCAAGAAAGAAAATGGAATACATGTGCTAGAAAAAATAGTAAATAAACTTACTAGGAGCAATGTAACCATGAGTGCTTGCAAAAATTGTGGTTGAATCCTCTCTGTTGCAAGATTGAATAACGTTTGCAATACAAAAATCAACAATCTTAGCCTCATGAAATTGATCCAGCAAGATATAGGAAAACTTGACATCTTTGTGAATATTTGCATGGGTGTTGCTAAATTGAATGTGATACTCAATTTATACTATGTTAAGAGGAAACATTTTTTACTTGTTTGCAAGATCGAATATATGACCTTCCCACAATAAATTCCTTTGACCAATCAATGTTCTTGAACAAGATGAGATAGAAACCAATGATAGAATTTTGGGTTATTTTTCTTAATGGGTGAAGTTATTGATACTTAGCTATGTTAAGTTCTAACTCTTTTTTGAAGAAACAATCATAGATAACTTGGATCCACTTCATCTACATAGAGATCAAGAGATATGGAAGCGTCATTGGAGAAATTCCTTCTAGCATATGTGATTCATCAAAAGGAAGAAAATCTCAATACCATTGTTGCTAAAAAGGGAGAGAATTGGAGCATGGGACAAAAGAAACATATTTGTTTTGGTCAAGTTATTTTAAGATGATGTCAAATCCTCATCTGCATCAGTTGATACCCACACAAAATGTACATCAGTCGATACCCACACAGATCTAGTGTTGCATAATACATTTAAGATTATGTTTACAAACTGTACTTTTATAAGTATTGCAGATAAATTACATAGCATAATGGTTTGCGACAACTTTCTAACCTTTTCTTTTGTACTACTTCTTCTTTTACACCCATATATGGATAAATATATCCTAATGGTACCTATCCATATATGGTAAATGTAGGATGAAGGACCTCGTCCATAAAATAGCGGAGTTGATCACATCACCTTCTTCCTGCTCCTGGAAAAATAGATCCAATGTATATAGACTTAATTCAGAACATACTTGTGGATTCTTTAGGATCGAAGTTGAACATCTTTTTTCGGTACAAACATCTATATCTAGCACATGTTAAATATAGCACTTGAGATGGTATATGAAAAGGCAAAGGAATCTATGACTTATATCCCATATTTTTCCGAGAATGGAATTCATATCAGATTCGATCAATTCGGAACCATCTGATAAAACAAGAACTCTTTCTATTATTTTTGGATGGAGGGAAAGTCATGAAATTTGGATCACCTGCATATTTGTGTGACTTTTTCTCATTTAAATCACTAGTTATTGAATATCGGATTCATTCAAAAGAACCATAGACCAATACCAAAAGAAGAAAAAAAGTCCAAATTCAACATGTATTATAGTTATTGAACAAGAGCATTTGTTCTTTGCAATCTGCCCATTTATAAGTATTGCACCAAAAATACCAAGAAAAATGGATTGCAACAAAGTTCTTGTCTTGGATGCTAGGAAATTCATGGAATTTGGATCACCTACATATTTTTTTGAGCAACCTTATTTGTTATTGAAATCATGAGTTACTAAATATTGGAGTCATTCAAAAGACCATAAATGGTATATAAAATGCAAATTGTGAGAGTCATCTTCTTCTAAACATTTTAACTTGATTTGGTACCATCACAACCATGTGAAAATCTTTCAATTTTCATGGAATGCTTCTTCTTGTGGCCCTTCAATTGTCTTTAGTATCTCACTACACCTAAAAATGCTATGGTGGTCTTTTATTTTATTACTAGTCTGATTTTCTGAGTGGTAGGCTAGTGGTAAATATGAAAAAAAGACAGATATAATATTTTTTTTGATAATCAT
Organism: Pinus taeda; assembly: GCA_000404065.3. Classification (NCBI taxonomy): domain Eukaryota; kingdom Viridiplantae; phylum Streptophyta; class Pinopsida; order Pinales; family Pinaceae; genus Pinus; species Pinus taeda. The sequence continues at coordinate 107,842 of APFE030245729.1, forward strand.
TGTATTTAGTTTAAAAAATTAATCAATTACTCATATGATGATTGTGAAATTAATAAAACATATATAGTCTATATTTTTCTATTTTAGTTAATTATTACACATAAAAATAATTGTAAAATAAATAAAATGTATATTGAAATATTTTTATAATAATTAAGTCAAATAAATTTTAAATAATTATTATGGGAGGTATGTATTTGATTAGCAAGGTGTGAAATGTCTGTGAGAAATGCCTTTGAAAAATTCACAATCTCAGTTTTTCAGCCACCAAAATTTTCTTCGGCTGAACTATTATACTAACATTCGGTCGAACAATTTGCTCAACTATTAAACCACTTTTTTTTACCGGAGTTGAAAAATGGGCAAAAAAAAATAGTTCGACTGAAATATTTTTTTGGCCGAACACATAATTCCATCGATTAGTCGCCCTAACTATTTGTTAGGCCCGAAAAATAATTTATATATATGGGGCCCTGAGGCTGTTGTAAATTTTTTTGTGCTGTTAGTCTGTTATTGTGATTGTGCCGAGTGTTGTTAGTGTGTTATTGTGATTATGCCCATCGTTTGGTGGAGGAAACGACCGGGTATGTACGTCAACTGTCTTTATTCAACAAATTTTTATTGTTGGTTGTATATTCAATATTTTTTTGTTGTTTTTTTTACAGGGTTTGTTGGCACCAAAGGATTTTTTTACGAATTTTTCATGAGGTTGGTTGGTTGGCACCAAGATTTTTGTGCAAAGTTGGTTGGTTGGCACCATGATTTTGTTCTAGGCTGGTTGGTTGGTGCCAGGGTTTTGCGTGAGGATGATTGGTTGGTGCTAGGAATTCTATCAGCGTCCTCAGCCTCCTCGTTCAAACTAGGTTAGTCTTCCTATGCATGTCTGAATGGTTCTCTTATTCATGCCTAAATGGTTTGAGAAAATATATTTTTCCATGTGTTTGATAATAACCTGTGAACTGGAAATGTAAGAATTCACGAAAAAGTTCAGTGCCCTAAAAATGACCCTGAATATGGGAGGCAGCTGCACAACTCCTTCCCCGCCCACCCCTGCAGTCCTATCATGTGGCATTCATTCCTATGAGGAATTGATAAAGATATATTGAACAATAAAAGAAGAGAATAGTTGCACCCACAATCTCTTGTAATAAAGCCTTAAGTTAAACCCAGTAGTGGCCCAGGGAGACATACCTCCTCACTCCTTTGGTTACTATGAATTTGAGTTGTACCATTGAACATGAAGCTATTTTTTATATATTAAATGTGCAGGCATAATCTTACCCAATGATTATATTTTTTAACCATAAATTTTGAATAAATTTTATTGGAAAGCACATCATGCAAGGGTCTTCTTCCATCCAACATTATTTAGAATGACTCATTCATAACTACCATCAATTATGGTCGTTTTCTGAAGCACCAAAACGAAGGCTTGTTTACTTCTATACCGACTTGCCGGATTTTGGAGCTTCACGAAGTGTCCACAGAAAATAAAATCATGGCGATCTAGAGCTTGCCCAACTGAGTTTGGTTCTAGCTGACTAGAAAATTGACATAACAAATACCTCTATCCAATTATGTACCTATCGAGGAACATCAATAAGGTATTCATTTTAGTTCTGTATGGACAGCACATGGAGGTCTTATAATCATAGGGAATCAACGCATGGGCACTAGGGCATAAACTAGACATTAACCACCCAACTACAAATCGGATATAGAGAATACCTTATGATATACCCAATTCCTGGTTAGATTATATTGAATCGAAACGAAAACCTCCGCTTCTTAGTATTTGCCCAAGCCTTCCAATATCAGGAGTCCAGGAGTATTGAATCAATCAAAGAGGGGAGCGAAAATGATCCACCCATCCAAGACTGTTGGTATCTCTCTCTGTCCCATTTTCAGGATATTTTTTCCAGTTAGCATTTCAAGTTATTTTTTTCAAGTTCGATCAAGTCTGCAATATGAATAGGTACGTAAAAATTCTATAGGAGAAAAGTAAAAGTTAGGACTTTATTCCTAGTCAGATAGATTATAGTTTAAGTAGTAAAAGTTAAAAAACATTATTCTATATTATCAAAATTCTGTTTTAGAATTTACTTTAATGGAATAACAAAAGAGAACTCAGGAAATGAAATTATGTTTCTTTTATGAACGTTGAAAGTTGTATAGACAAATATAAAATAAGTGGTTTATTTATGTCTTTTATTCACAATCATATAATTATGTATATGAAACGATGATGTTATTGAAGGTTTTGGTAGTAAATTTATTTTAAAAATTAGAGGGGATTTCATTAGAAGTATTATTTCATATTCAACCGAACCTGATCCATTATATTTTACTAATATTGTTATTACGTAATGGATATAAATGCTAGTATGGATTAAAATAAAATAACATAAAATGATATTATCAGCATAACCAAGTATTTGATTTATTCATCTGTTTTCTGCATAGCATCCATGTTAAATTAAAATTTTCTAAACATTTTAATATCACTTAATATTTCTAAGTTAAGATATGATTTCTGGTTGCATTTGACCTGGCTTCCATTATTTAGAATATTTTGAAAATCTTCAAATCTACTATGATCTATTATGCCTCATTTCAACTTTTCCTTAGTCATGAATTGAAACTCACTTTAATTTATACTTTTGTTTCAACTTTTCTTAGGTCATGGATTGAAACTAACTTTAATTTATACTTTTGTTTTAGTATCCTTTTATCTCCAAACATTTTGTGCTTTTTACTTGTTTGTTTTTACATGGGAGCTCCAAACAGCCATTCATTTTCAGTTTTTCATTTTCTATTAATAGAAACTCATTTTATTTTATATTTTTCCTTCTTTCTTCCACAGTGATGATACACATAAGGCGATTACAACACAATGCACCATTTACACTATTTTCATGACTATTGCAAGATAGATTACATTATTCACACTATTGAAAAACAAAACATTGATGATGTCTTTCATTTTCATAAAAAACATTAATCAAAATAATGATTTCATTTTCATAAAAAACATTAATCAAAATAATGAAATGAATATTCCCTTACATACACTACACTAGAGAGAGGATTTGTGAATAAATTTTAAATAACATAATAACAAAACTAACACACCCATACATACAGGATTTGTGAATAAATTTTAAATAACATAATAACAAAACTAACACACCCATACATACAGTAGAGGGTTTGTGAATAAATTAAAAAAAAAACATTTATTGCAAGACATAACATTGTGAATAGAACGTAATTAGAGGCATTAGTTTCCCATGGACATTCACAATGAAGTTTTAATTTCAATTTCTCCAATGCTTATATACATAATGATAGTAAATTTCTAATGTTATTTTGGTAAATTAATATTTCAAACATGGTTTAAACACTTAATTAATTAAGATATTATTTTTTGGAAAAAAGGCTTTATTTTTCATTATATAAATCTTTCATAGCAGGTTCACCAAGTCCAATGTGCACACGGAACATGTTACACTGTATAATCTTAAATTATATTTTCACATGTTCTTCCAATCAACTTATCCATCATACTTTTCCACATACATAAACCTTTTATCAAAAATATATAAACATTATATTGGGTGACAACCACCAAATTTAGAATCGTCAATATCATCTCCAAAAATCAAAGAATCTTGGAGAAATGATGCAAAACAAAACTTTCTTTCATCCTTCTAAATATCTCTCTTTAAAACACTACCACACTATTATATAGGGGTTTAAGACAATATTTAATGTAATTTTTGAGTAAAGTATCTTTACTTTATAAAAAAGAACTTGCAAATTGTCTTAAATATTATAAGAGTGTCTCAAATAATTATCTTGATAAAAATAATATAAAATACAAGTATTATTATTTCTTAATAGACAATTCATTTTTGTCTCTCAAGAGACTATAACAATGATTAAAGACATATTGTCCCTATAGAGACAATATGTGTTTAATCCCAGTTATTGTCTCTCTAGAGACAATAAAAAATAATCTTAAAAAAAATAAATATAAATGTGAATCTATTTGTTTCTTCAATTATTAATTCATGTTAGGCACAATATAATCGAATCACCAACCACTTTCTTGCAAGGTGGGTGATCTTCCAATGAGCTAACACCCTCTAAATAAATGGTATATCTAGATAAGAAAATAAAAAAAATTGAACAAAAAGGAATGCAATAACGTGTTATTGCCATAATTTAGTTGAAATAGAAAAGCACCTCTCGTCAATATGGCAATGTCATCCAAGTATTGGTCTTTCCTCTGTCCAAATCCGAGAGCTTTCAAAGTAGACACCTTCAATGCACCCCAGAGCCTGTTGACAACAACAATACATAAAGCTTATTATTCAATGTCTTTAGCAATGATCAAAATGGGGTATTTGTTGAAAAATGTGCAACAAGAAATGCTAAATTTAGAATGTGCTAAAAATAGACTTGCTAAAAATCTCATGTCTAAAAATAGCATGTTTAAAATAGTAGTTTGGCTAGTGAGGCCATTGGCCACATTGGGTGACAGGTGAAATTGCTAAAAATAGAAAGTTCTAAAAATAGCATTTCTGGGTCCCTTCTTATTTATAATAGTCCTTAGTCTATCTATAGGAAGTAAAAATAATTTTGGTCTTAACAGCAGTTGGAAATAAATTAATTAATTCAGTTGAATTAATTAGTTAAGGAAATTTGAATTTGAAGTCTTTGTGAGCATGACATGAGTTGTCCCACTGATTGAGGAATAAGTATGAGTTCTATAATGAGAGAATCAGTTGACTTAGTTCTAATTAGTCAAGTCTAAATAGATTTTTTTAACAAGTTAAAATAATAAAATATAGTTTGTTAATGCTTGCATGCATGTGACAACTATTATTTTAGATAATTAAGGATTCACCCATGGGTAACTGTTGCATGTCAGTTATGTCAAAGACCCAGTTGAGATCAAATGTGGGACACTGCACTATCAGATGCCTGGATATTTCTAGTAAGTATTCCTTACATGGAGAAGAATCTATTATAGGAGATTGGAGGACTTGTGGCCTATATATTAAGGCCTAGGTAGTCCATGATTTTCATATTTTGATTGAAGATCATCAGAGTACAGAGAGAGCAGGATAGCTTGAGAACTGATTCTTTTTGTATTGTGGAGAGGATTTCCACTTGATTGATAATACAGAGATGGGGTTTTATACTGGTGCTTTCCCCAATGATATATTCTGTGTTATGTGTGATTGATTCTTTCTTATTAGTTATATGTGTTCTTATTGATGTTGCTCATGGTTTATTAAGCTTCCGATAAATTGTTTGTAGAAGTAGATCAAGTGTTTTTCTTTAGTACATTGTATTACCAGGTGATCTACAGGTGGCAAATTTCTGCATGGTATCGGAGCTAGCTGATTTGTAGAAAAAGTTCTACATGGTATCAGACCTAGCTTATTTGTAGAAAAATTCAACAAAATTCTACATGGTATGAGAGCTAGTTGATTTGTAGAAAAAGTTCTACATGGTATCAAAGCTAGCTGATTTGTGGGAAAAATTCTACAAAATTCTACATGGTATCAAAGCTAGCTGATTTGTAGAAAATTTCTACAAAATTCTACATGGTATCAGAGCACAGGTGATCAAGCAAGAACAATATACTAAGAGGAGATTTCAACGTTTTGAGTTTTGAGCCGAGAGTTTGCAGAGAAAAAATGAAAATTTATGTACAAAATTTTCAGAAATAAATAGCAGATTTGGATTCCTTGCAGCAAAATACCCAAAAAAAAACGATTGAATCGAAGTTCGGATGAGGGAGATATCGTTGATTTAAAATCAGCTCCTTTCCTAGAAAATTTCGTGACAATGAGAAAGTGGAAATAGATTGGTGTGCTAGCCAAGAACTTATATGCACTTGAGGTACAAGATGCATGCAAAGCCTTGAGGAGCAAGGAAAATGTTAGAGACTTGGTGGTTGAGAGGGATAGTAAATTACCTCTCAACATGCAAAGCCAGAAGAAGTCTCACAGAATTATGGAGGAGCCACGATTGGTGCAGTAGCTTAAGGAGGTTGTGGAGCAGCCATAACTAGAGAAGCTGAGTGGAGATCAAGTAGAGACATCTACTCATGTAGAGACCTCTAGTAGGGGGGAACTTCGAGGTAGGTGGGCTGAGGGATCACATGCAGCCATACCTCCAGGTAGGAGGTGGGGCAATATAGAGTGATCGTCCCAAGGAGGAGGGGCAGGATCCTTGAGGTACCTAACCTCTTGGATGAGACCTTGCTAAAGGAGCCTCGATGTGGAGTAGAAGGAACTGACTGATTGGGTAGAGACAGATGTGGATGGTGCGGCAGAGAGAGCAACAGTGTAGGGAATCCCAAGACAGCGCATAGCTAGCAAGCTGCAGCAATGCGAGAGGCACAAGTGTTTTGCACAGTGCTAGGTGGCACAGAGAGGTGTGCAATGGTGCGAGATGCATGGATATGTTGCAATAGCACAAATGTCAGAGAGGGAGCACATGTCAGCAGCAAGTTGAGCTCCAACATCAGAGTATGTTCATAGCCCAACAGAGTGGTCAGTTGGGAGTGTTTTTGTTCCAAGTGTCGTTGGAGCAAGTGGACTGGCTAGATGTGTTGCATGCAGAACATTCCAGAGTTATAGGATGGGGTTCAAGAGGAAGCCTTTCTTGTTGAGAGGGAGTGTTGAAAAGTGTGCAACAAGAAATGCTAAATTTAGAATGCGCTAAAAATAAACCTGCTAAAAATATCATGTCTAAAAATAGCAGTTTGGCCAGTGAGGTCATTGGCCACATTGGGTGAGAGGTGAAATTGTTAAAAATAGAAAGTTCTAAAAATAGAATTTCTGGGTCCCTTCCTATTTATAGAAGTCCATAGTCTATCTATAGGAAGTAAAATTAATTTTGGTCTTAACAACGGTTGGAAATATTAATTAATTAATTCAGTTGAGTTAATTAGTTAAGGAAATTCAAATTTGAAGTCTTTGTGAGCATCACATGAGTTGTCCCACTGATTGAAGAATTTATCCTTAGTTTCCTCCACTGGTTGAGGGAATAAGTATGAGTTCTATAATGAGAGAATCAGTGGACTTGGTTCTAACTAGTAAAGTCCAGTTAGATTATTTTAACAAGTTCTTAAAATAATAAAATATAGTTTTTTAATGCTTGCATGCATGTGACAACTATTATTTTAGATAACTAAGGATTCACCCATGGATAACTGTTGCATGTCAGTTCTGTCAGAGACCCAGTTGAGATCAAATGTGGGACAGTGTACTATCAGATGCTTGGATATTTTTAGTAAGTATTCCTTGCATGGAGAAGGATCTATTATAGGAGATTGGAGGACTTGTGGCCTATATATTGAGGCCTAGGTTGTCCATGATTTTCATCTTCTGATTGAATATCATCAGAGTACAGAGAGCATAGGATAGCTTGAGAGCTAATTCTTTTTGTATTGTGAAGAGGATTTCCACTTGATTGATAATACAGAGATGGGGTTTTATGCTGGTGCTTTTCCGAGTGATATATTATGTGTTATGTGTGATTGATTTCTTCTTATGAGTTATATGTGTTCTTATTGATGTTGCTCATGGTTTATTAAGATTCCGCTAAATTGTTTGTAGAAGTAGATCAAGTGTTTTTCTTTAGTACATTGTATTACTAAGTGATCTACAAGTAGGAAATTTCTGCATGGTATCGGAGCTAGCTGATTTGTAGAAAAAGTTCTACATGGTATCAGACCTATCTTATTTGTAGAAAAAATCTACAAAATTCTACATGGTATCAGAGCTAGCTGATTTGTAGAAATAGTTCTACATGGTATCAAAGCTAGTTGATTTGTAGGAAAAAGTCTACGAAATTCTACATGGTATCAGAGCTAGCTGATTTGTAAAAAATTTCTTCAGAATTCTACATGGTATCAGAGCACAGGTGATCAAGCAAGAACAATATACTGAGAGGAGATTTCAAAGTTTTGAGTTTTGGGCCGAGAGTTTGCAGAGAAAATATGAAAATTTATGTACAAAATTTTCAAAAGTAAATAGAAGATTTGGATTCCTTGTAGCAAAATACCCAAAAAAAAAAATAAAAAAAATCGATTGAATCAGAGTTCGGATGAGGGAGATATCATTGATTTAAAATTGGCACCTTTTCTAGAAAATTTCATGACGGCAGGAAAGTGGAAGTAGATTGGTGTGCTAGCCAAGAACTTGTATGCACTTGAGGTACAAGATGCATGCAAAGCCTTGAGGAGCAAGGAAAAGGTTAGAGACTTGGTGGTTGAGAGGGAGAGTAAATTACCTCTCAACATGCAAAGCCAGAAGAAGTCTCACAGAATTGTGGAGGAGCCACAATTGGTGCAACAGTTTAAGGAGGTTGTGGAGCAGCCATAACTAGAGAAGCTGAGTGGAGATCGAGTAGAGACATCTACTCATGCAGAGACCTCTAGTAGGGGGAAACTTCGAGGCGGGTGGGTTGAGGGATCACATGCAACCATACCTCCAGGTAGGAGGTGGGGCGATATAGAGTGATCGTCCCAAGGAGAAGGGACAGGATCCTTGAGGTACCCAACCTCTTGGATGAGACCTTGCTACAAGAGCCCCGATGTGGAGTAGAAGGAACTGACTGATTGGGTAGAGACAGATGTGGATGGAGCGGCAGAGAGAGTGACAGTGTAGGGAATCCCAAGACAACACATAGCTAGCAGGCTGCAGCAATGCGAGAGGCACAAGTATTTTGCACAGTGCTAGGTGGCATAGAGAGGTGTGCAATGGTGCGAGATACATGGATATGTTGCAATAGCACAAATGTCAGGGAGGGAGCACATGTCAGCAGCAAGTTGAACTCCAGCATCGGAATATGTTCCTAGCCCAATAGAGTGGTCAGTTGGGAGTGTTTTTGTTCCAAGTGTTGTTGGAGCAAGCAGACGGGGTAGATGTGTTGCATGTAGAACATTCTAGAGTTATAGGATGGGGTTCAAGAGGAAGCCTTTCTTGTTGAGAGGGAGTGTTGAAAAGTGTGCAACAAGAAATGCTAAATTTAGAATGCGCTAAAAATAGACCTGCTAAAAATATCATGTCTAAAAATAACATGTCTAAAAATAGTAGTTTGGCCAGTGAGGTCACTGGCCACATTGGGTGAGAGGTGAAACTGTTAAAAATAGAAAGTTCTAAAAATAGCATTTCTGGGTCCCTTCCTATTTATAGGAGTCCCTAGTCTATCTATAGGAAGTAAAATTAATTTTGGTCTTAACAACAGTTGGAAATATTAATTAATTAATTCAGTTAAGTTAATTAGTTAAGGAAATTCGAATTTAAAGTCTTTGTGAGCATCACATGAGTTGTCCCACTGATTGAAGAATTTATCCTTAGTTTCCTCCACTGGTTGAGGGAATAAGTATGAGTTCTATAATGAGAGAATCAATGGACTTGGTTCTAACTAGTAAAGTCTAGTTAGATTATTTTAACAAGTTCTTAAAATAATAAAATATAGTTTGTTAATGCTTGCATGCATGTGACAACTATTATTTTAGATAACTAAGGATTCACCCATGGATAACTGTTGCATGTCAGTTCTGTCAGAGACCCACTTGTGATCAAATGTGGGACAGTGTATTATCAGATGCTTGGATATTTCTAGTCAGTATTCCTTGCATGGAGAAGGATCTATTATAGGAGATTGGAGAACTTGTGGCCTATATATTGAGGCCTAGGTTGTCCATGATTTTCATCTTTTGATTGAATATCATTAGAGTACAGAGAGCACAAGATAGCTTGAGAGCTTATTCTTTTTGTATTGTGAGGAGGATTTCCACTTGATTGATAATACAGAGATGGGATTTTATGCTGGTGCTTTCCCCAGTGATATATTCTGTGTTATATGTGATTGATTCTTTCTTATCAGTTATATGTGTTCTTATTGATGTTGCTCATGGTTTATTACGCTTCCGCTAAATTTTTTGTAGAAGTAGATCAAGTGTTTTTCTTTAGTACATTGCATTACCAGGTGATCTATAGGTGTGAAATTTCTGCATGGTATCGGAGCTAGCTGATTTGTAGAAAAAGTTCTACATGGTATTATTGATTTGTAGAAAAATTTTACAAAATTCTACATGGTATCATAGCTAGCTGATTTGTAGAAAATTTTCTACATGGTATCAAAGCTAACTGATTTGTAGGAAAAATTCTACAAAATTCTACATGGTATCAGAGCTAGCTGATTTGTAGAAAATTTCTTCAAAATTCTACATGGTATCAGAGCACAGGTGATCAAGCAAGAACAATACACTGAGAGGAGATTTCAAAGTTTCGAGTTTTGGGCCAAGAGTTTGTAGGGAAAATCTGAAAATTTATGTACAAAATTTTTAGAAATAAATAGCAGATTTGTGATCCTTGCAGCAAAATACCCCAAAAAAAAAATAAAAAAAAAATTGGCTAAATCAGAGTTCGGATGAGGGAGAAATCGCTGATTTAAAATCAGCTCCTTTTCTAGAAAATTTTGTGACGGCGAGAAGGTGGAAATAGATTTGTGTGTTAGCCAAGAACCCGTATGCACTTGAGGTACAAGATACATGCAAAGCCTTGAGGAATAAATAAAAGGTTAGAGACTTGGTGGTTGAGAGGGAGAGTAAATTACCTCTCAACATGAAAAGCCAGAAGAAGTCTCACACAATTGTGGAGGAGCCACGATTGGTGCAGCAGCTTTAGGATGTTGTGGAGCGGCCACAACTAGAGAAGCTGAGTGGAGATCAAGTAGAGTCATCTATAAATGCAGAGACCTCTAGTAGGGGAAAACTTCGAGCTAGGTGGGCTGAGGGATCACATGCAGCCATACCTTTAGGTAGGAGGTGGGGCAATATAGAGTGATCGTCCCAAGGAGGAGGGGTAGGATCCTTGAGGTATCCAACCTCTTGGATGAGACCTTGCTACAGGAGCCTCGATGTGGAGTAGCAGGAACTGATTGATTGGGTAGAGACAGATGCGGATGGAGTGGCAGAGAGAGCGACAGTGCAGGGAATCCCAAGACAACACATAGCTAGCAGGCTGCAGCAATGTGAGAGGCACAAGTGTTTTGCACAGTGCTAGGTGGTACAGAGAGGTGTGCAATGGTGCGAGATGCATGGAGATGTTGTAGTAGCGTAGAGGTCAGAGAGAGAGCACTTGTCAGCAACAGGTTGAGTTTCAACATCAAAGTATGTTCCTAGCCCAATAGAGTGATCAGTTGGGAGTGTTTTTGTTCCAAGTGTTGTTGGAGCAAGTGGACTGGGTAGATGTGTTGCATGCAAAACATTCGAGAGTTATAGGATCGGGTTTGACAGGAAGCCTTTCTTGTTCAGAGGGAGTGTTGAAAAGTGTGCAACAAGAAATGCTAAATTTAGAATGTGCTAAAAATAGACATGCTAAAAATATCATGTCTGAAAATAGCAGTTTGGCCAAGGAGGTCATTGGCCACATTGGGTGAGAGGTGAAACTGTTAAAAACAAAAAGTTCTAAAAACAACATTTCTGGGTCCCTTCCTATTTATAGCAGTCCCTAGTCTATCTATAGGAAGCAAAATTAATTTTGGTCTTAACAACAGTTGGAAATATTAATTAATTAATTCAGTTGAGTTAATTAGTTAAGGAAATTCGAATTTGAAGTCTTTGTGAGCATGACATGAGTTGTCCCACTAATTGAAGAATTTATCCTTAATTTCCTCCACTAATTGAGGGAATAAGTATGAGTTCTATAATGAGAGAGTCAGTTGACTTAGTTCTAACTAGTCAAGCCCAGTTAGATTATTTTAACAAGTTGTTGAAATAATAAAATATAATTTGTTAATGCTTGCATGCATGTGACAACTATTATTTTAGATAATTGAGGATTCACCCATGGATAACTGTTGCATGTCAGTTCTGTCAGAGACCCAGTTGAGATCAGATGTGGGATAGTGTACTATAAGATGCCTGGATATTTCTAATAAGTATTCCTTGCATGGAGAGGGATCTATTATAGGAGATTGGAGGACTTGTGGCCTATATATTGAGGCCTAGGTAGTCCATGATTTTCATCTTCTGATTGAAGATCATTAGAGTACAGAGAGAGTAGGATATCTTGAGAGTTGATTCTTTTTGTATTGTGAAGAGGATTTCCACTTGATTGGTAATATAGAGATGCGGTTTTATGATGGTGCTTTCCCCAATGATATATTTTGTGTTATGTGTGATTGATTCCTTCTTATCAGTTATATGTGTTCTTATTGATGTTGCTCATGGTTTATTAAGCTTCCGCTAAATTGTTTGTAGAAGTAGATCAAGTGTTTTTCTTTAGTACATTGCATTACCAAGTGATTTACAGGTGGGAAATTTCTACATGGTATCGGAGCTAGCTGATTTGTAGAAAAAGTTCTACATGATATCAGAGCTAGCTGATTTGTAGAAAATTTCTACAAAATTCTACATGGTATCAGAGCACAGGTGATCAAGCAAGAACAATATACTAAGAGGAGATTTCAAAGTTTTGAGTTTTGGGCAGAGAGTTTGCAGAGAAAATCTGAAAATTTATGTACAAAATTTTTAGAAATAAATAGCAGATTTGGATTCCTTGTAGCAAAATCGGTTGAATCGGAGTTCGGATCAGAGAGATATCGCTGATTTAAAATTAGCTCATTTTCTAGAAAATTTCGTGACGGCGTGAAAGTGGAAATAGATTGGCGTGCTAACCAAGGACTTGTATGCACTTAAGGTAAAATATGCATGCAAGTCCTTGAGGAGCAAGGAAAAGGTTAGAGACTTGGTGGTTGAGAGGGAGAGTAAATTACCTCTCAACATGCAAAGCTAGAAGAAGTCTCACACAATTGTGGAGGAGCCACAATTGGTGCAGCAGCTTCAGGAGGTTGTGGAGCAGCGACAACTAGAGAAGCTGAGTGGAGATCGAGTAGAGACATCTACTCATGCAGAGACCTCTAGTAGGGTGAAACTTTGAGCCAAGTGGGTTGAGGGATCACATGCAGCCATACCTCTAGGTAGGAGGTGGGGCGATATAGAGTGATCGTCCCAAGGAGGAGGGGCAGGATCCTTGAGGTACCCAACCTCTTGGATGAGGCCTTGCTACAAGAGCCCCAATGTGGAGTAGCAGGAACTGACTGATTGGGTAGAGACAGATGCGGATGGAGTGGCAAAGAGAGCGACAGTGTAGGGAATCCCAAGATAGTGCATAGCTAGCAGATCGCAGCAATGCGAGAGGCACAAGTGTTTTGCACAGTGCTAGGTGGCACAAAGAGGTGTGCAATGGTGCGAGATGCATGGAGGTGTTGCAGTAGCGCAGATGTCAGAGAGGGAGCACTTGTCAGTAGCAGGTTGAGCTTCAGCATCAGAGTATGTTCCTAGCCCAACAGAGTGGTTAGTTGGGAGTGTTTTTGTTCCAAGTGTTGTTGGAGCAAGTGGACCACGTAGATATGTTGCATGCAAAACATTCCAGAGTTACAGGATCGGGTTCGAGAGGAACCCTTTCTTGTTGAGAGGGAGTGTTGAAAAGTGTGCAACAAGAAATGCTAAATTTAGAATGTGCTAAAAATAGACCTGCTAAAAATATCATGTCTAAAAATAACATGTCTAAAAATAGTAGTTTGGCCAGTGAGGCCATTGGCCACATTGGGTGAGAGGTGAAATTGCTAAAAATAGAAAGTTCTAAAAATAGGATTTCTGGGTCCCTTCCTATTTATAACAGTCCTTAGTCTATCTATAGGAAGTAAAATTAATTTTGGTCTTAACAACAGTTGGAAATATTAATTAATTAATTCAGTTGAGTTAATTAGTTAAGGAAATTTGAATTTGAAGTCTTTGTGAGCATGACATGAGTTGTCCACCGATTGAAGAATTTATCATTAATTTCCTCCATTGATTGAGGGAATAAGTATGAGTTCTATAATGAGAGAGTCAGTTGACTTAGTTCTAACTAGTCAAGTCCAATTAGATTTTTTTAACAAGTTGATAAAATAATAAAATATAGTTTGTTAATGCTTGCATGCATGTGACAAATATTATTTTAGATAACTGAGGATTCACTCATGGATAACTGTTGCATGTCAGTTCTGTCAGAGACCTAGTTGAAATCAAATGTGGGACAATGTACTATCAGATGCTTGGATATTTCTAGTAAGTATTCCTTGCATGGAGAAGGATCTATTATAGGAGATTGGAGGACTTGTGGCCTATATATTAAGGCCTAGGTAGTCCATGATTTTCATCTTCTGATTGAAGATCATTAGAGTACAGAGAGAGCAGGATAGCTTAAAAGCTGATTATTTTTGTATTGTGAAGAGGATTTCCACTTGATTGATAATACAGAGATGGGGTTTTATGCTAGTGCTTTCCCTAGTGATATATTTTGTGTTATGTGTGATTGATTTCTTCTTATCAATTATATGTGTTCTTATTGATGTTGCTCATGGTTTATTCAACTTCTGCTAAATTGTTTGTAGAAGTATATCAAGTGTTTTTCTTTAGTACATTGCATTACCAGGTGATCTACAAGTGGGAAATTTCTACATGGTATCAGAGCTAGCTGATTTGTAGAAAAATTCTACAAAATTCTACATGGTATCAAAGTTATCTGATTTGTAGAAAAAGTTCTACATGGTATCAAAGCTAGCTAATTTGTAGGAAAAATTCTACAAAATTCTACATGGTATCAGAGCTAGTTGATTTGTAGAAAAATTCTAAAAATTCTACAGTATCTCCCATGTTTGGCATCTTATAATACTGTGATGATGTCTCATGCATTTGTGATCTTCTTATCAACCAATAGAAGCCACAATTTACAATAAATAAAGATTCAATTCCAATCCCTGATAAGTAGATTGAAAAAGAAAACACAAACACATAAATATTTGGCAACCATATGCTTAGAGATGTTCATATTTAAATCAACATTATCAATTTAATAAAACAAATACAAACCAACACAGCCCAAAGTCAACCTCGAGGGTGTATGATATGCACACTCGTAAGATGGAAGTGACTAGGAGATCATTTCATAATTTCATGAGAGCAAGCGTTAGAAACCAGACAAAATTTCTTGGAACCTTGATATAAAAATATTTCTACCTAGATGGAACCTTTCAAAACATCAAAATTCAGTTGAGTATCCATACTATCATTTATATGCATTACGTAATAACAATATTGGTAAAAAATAATGGATCAAGTTTGCTTTTTCAGTGTCTAAAAACAAAGTCTACCATTTTCAAGTTAATTTTTTTTCTTTTTCTTTTGTTAGATCTCATTTTTAAAGAAGCATATAAATAGATAATCTAATAGAATGTATCACAGTTTTAAGAAGGAAATATAGATATTAAATTTACTAGAATAAAATTGAGTCTATCATTTTTCATTTTATTTTTTTCTCTCTTTGTTAACTATATTTTTAAATAATCATATAAAT